>OY728122.1:1558809212-1559018818 GCA_963277665.1 Viscum album
TTCAGGATCTTGATTGCGCTGGAGCTGGAGAGCATGGGACCGAGCCGGGGCTCGCGATGCTGAGGAGTTTATTTTGTTTTCTTTTGCACTTGTTTCCAGTTGTATTCCATCATGTTGTTGTATTTTCTTCTTTCCATATATACTTTTACCTATTGCATCATTGTCATCATTGCTATATATATTCATTGCTTCCACTGTTTGGTTTCTGCTGTTATGCATGTTGTTACTGCTTCCGCTGTTGAATGTTGTTTTTCTGATGTATACCTTACCGAATGAGGGCATAGTTTCCCCACTGAATCACCAAGGCCCTCACTGCTATTCAGTAGCCTCTGGCATTCAGGGAAACGCGCTTGAGGTCATGTGGCGAACAGGGTACGGGGCACCAGTGGAGGGGCTCCGGATTATGGTCGTTACACACGCCCACCCCCCTGGACACCCTGTACCCCCTGGACATCCCTTCCACACCTGTGGATAGCCCACCCACCCCCCTGGACACCCCCCACCGCCCCCCAGACACCCCCCACCCCCCAGACACCCCCATCCCCTCCGGAGCCCCCGACCCCTTTCGACGGCCCCCCCACCCCCCTGTACACCCCCCCCCCCCTCCCCCACCCCTATGGACAGCCTGCCCACCCCCCCTAGACACCCCTTAGCCCCCTGGACAGCCCCGCTACCCCTGTGGACACCCCCCCCCCCACCCCCACCCCCGTGGATATCCCTCCCACCCCCCTGGACACCCCCTACCCTCTGGATAGCCCCGCCACCCCCATGGACAACCCCCACCCCCAGGGACACCCTGTACCCCTGGACAACCCTGCCACACCAGTGGACAACCCGCCCACCCCCTATAAACCCCCTACCCCCTGGAAAACCCCCCAACCTCGTGGACAGCCCATCCACCCCCCTAGACCAGCCCCCCACCCCCCCAGACACCCCCCCCCCCCACCCCCGTGGACACCCCACCCACCCCCTTGGACACCCCTTACCCCCCTGGACAGCCCCACCACCCCTATGGATAGCCCTGCCACCCCCATGGACAACCCCCCTTGGACACCTCCGACCCCTGTGGACAGCCCCCACCCCCCGGGATAGCCCCCCACCCCCTAGACACCCTCACCCCCTTGGACAGTGTATGTGATCACTCAAATAATCTACTAAAATATTAAATTTTTTCGATCTAAAATTTACTCAACTTCTAAATAATTCTCCTCCACAAGTGTATATGATATTTTACACTCATGTATAGTTATTCATAGATATTTTGTTATAAATATAGTATTTTGTTGTCTTTTATATTATGATTCTCATATAGAGTAGTGTGTCAGTTATGATTTCATATAAAGTAAAAAATTATCATTTACTTAAATATATTTTCAATGAAACTTCAGTCTTATTGAATTACTTTTAACGAAATTAATTATAACAATTTTTTTAGAATGGATAGAAGTTGGATTTATGAAACCAATCAGATCTCAAGCGATTTTCAAAACAAATTGGAGATCTTTTTAGATTTTTCATTTCATAATGCTTCAGATAGTGGTCACATACACCACCCCTGTTACAATTGTGTTGGAAGACCTTGGTTGATCTGTGAAGAAGTCAGCTACCACATAACCAAATATAGTTTTCAAGCAGACTACTATGTGTGGTATCACAATGGGGAGAAAATGACATCTAAATTTTCTGATGATCCAAATGAGAGGACTGGATTAGAGAATTTGTTATATGACTGGTTTTCATTTATTCGTCATCATGAAAAAGAAAGGATTATGACCCAATAAGATTTCTAAATGAGCACACATGATGCGTCTAATGAAATGATGATGTTGTTAGGGTGAAAAAATTTAATGATGTTGCCATGACTCCAGTATATCGACAATGCAGTAAAATGAAAAGGCTGTAATTTTTAATCCAATTGTTTCATGGGAAAACTATGTATGGGATTTCTAATACTACCATCGATTACATTCTAACCTTCTTGAAGGGCTTACTTCCAGATGATGTAGATATTCCCTCAAAATGGCATGGAAGTTAGTTGAGGAACTTGGATTTTCAAGAAACAAAATCCTTGCTTGCCCAAAAGATTTCAGTTTATTCTAGGAGGAAAATGTTGAACAAAATGATTATATAAAATTTGGAACATCCCGTTGGAAGCCAAAAGTTGATGGAACACCGTATTGTGCACCACAAAAAGTAATGCAACACTTTCCATTGATCCCCAGACTCCAGAATATTTTTATGTCTGATGAAATATCAATAAAAATGAGATGGCATGATACCGAGAGAAAGAAAACTAATGATGAGTTGGTTCACCATGAAGATGGATTTGCATGGCATAGATTTGATGCTTGATATCCTAATTTTGCAGCTGATGTGCATAATGTGAGGTTGGGTCTTTCATGTGATGGTTTTAATCCATTTGGGCATATGCTTACGTCGCACAGCACATGGCCGGTTTTTATACACATTTATAATCTTCCCCCATGATTGTGTATGAAAAAACATTTTACTTTCATGAGTATACTCATATCTATCTCTTATGATCCCGAAAATGATATAGATGTATACATGCAACCTTTAATAAAAGAGTTGAAACTTATTTGGGATTTGGGTGTGTACACATACGATGCATGTTCTAAAGACATGTTTCAGATGTGTGATGCGCTTATGTGGATGATCAATGATTTTTCTACTTATGAAATGATGTCTGGATGGAGCATGAAGGTAAAACTATCACGGCCTTCGGTCCAGTTGATTCTCAAGGCCTTCAGGACACCTTAAGGCCATAGGGACACCCCAAGGCCTTTGGGACACATGAATGCAGGCCCCAAACACACTACAAAAAGGAGCATCCCTAGAAGAGGATTCAGAGCAGGTGCACTCACCAGAGCAGAGCCAAATAGATTTTCAGGATGAGAGGGTATGGCTATGTCATCGATACCATCATGTGCTTGCACGGGAAGCCTAGACAGATGGTCATGCAAAGGTGGAGAGATACTACCAGGATGTAGATGCTGGGGAGGGGAAGTTCCTTATAGATAGTCTGGTTGAATTCCCTAAGACCTTCGGGTCATGTAATCTCCTAAGCCTGTGGGCCATGTAATCTCTGAGCCTATGGGGCCTTTTAAGAGTTTCCCCTCATCCCTTGGAAGGGGGATTATCAAAAATCAATAAAAAATGAAGGCCTTTGGGCCATTCAGGAAGACTTAGACATAATGCACATTGAAAAAAATATATGTGAAATGTTGCTTTCGATTCTTCTAAATATTAAGGGAAAGAGAAAAGATGATTTACGGTCTCGGCGTGACTTGGTGGATTGGGGCATCAGACCATAATTTCATATTGTGTGTATCATTGAAAATAAATGGCAAGTTTCATGTTCTTCTTATGTGATGACACCTACAGAAAAAAAATCAATTTCTGGAAGTACTAGAGACTATTAAAGTTCCTGATGGATATTCAAGCAACATATCCAAACAGGTCAACAGAAGAGAGTTGAAGTTAAAATATTTGAAGACTCGTGATTATTAAATACTTATGCATGAGTTGATTCCAATAGAAATTCGTCATCTTCTTTCCAATAATGTAAGGTTGGTTGTTATTTAGTTGTGCGATTTGTTTAGAGATATTTGTGCTAAGAAGTTGTCCAAGTCTTTCTTGTAAAAAATGTTGGTAGATGCCCCATTAATTTTGTGTGAGTCGGAGAAAATATTTCCTCTATCATTTTTCACATGCATGCTACATCTGACTATCCATATTCCAACTAAAATACTTCTCAGAGGACCTATTTCTTTTCATCGGATGTATCCTACTAAAAGAAATATGTACACATTAAAGTCTTATGTCTGTAACAGGAATCATCCCAAGGGTTCTATCGTGAACGGTTACTTGGATCAAGAATGTATGGATTTCTTCTCTATGTATTTGTTTGATCTTACTACAAGAATGAATAGACCAATGATAAAATAAGAAGAATAGTATGAGCAAATTGAACCCAGTTTTCCATCACTTCCTCAAACAGGAGGAATTCATAGATCATATACATTGACGACATTAAGCCTTGAAGAGCAGGAGATAACACATCGCATAGTTTTGTTCAACTATAATTTGTTAGATGGATACATCTTGTAAGTAAATTCAATATGTATATCTTATATATATATATATATATTAATCTATTTCTATTTTTATCTACAGTGAACATAAAGCGATGATAAAAAGAAAGCATCATTCTTTATCTTTGAGAAGGAGGGAGACGTTGCATGGAAAAGAGTTTTCTGCTTGGTTAAAATTGAAAGTAATAATATTATTGTTTAAAATAATTAAAACAATATTTAATTAAGTTTAATATTGATTTATATTTCAGGTATTGAGTTTTCCTGCTGACTCTGTCTCTAAGGAAATAAGAGCTTTGGATTTTAGTCCTAATACCGTGGTTCATGACTATAAATCAATTGTTATCAATGGGTACAAATTTATTATCACTGAATGAGAAAAGAATATGAGAACACAACATGATGGTGTTATGGTTACTACCACAACATACTGTTATACTATTGCATCAGATAGTAGACCGCGATTTGAAAATGTAGGTTATTATGGAGTCGTTGAAAAAAATAATAATATAGGATTATTATTCTCATGGACGAGTCACGATGATGAAATGCCAGTGGTTTGATTCGATGAAGAGGTAGAGCACATTTATTGATGATTTTGGATTTCAAGTAATTGATATGACTCACACTCTTGCTACTGATGAACCATATGTATTGGCATCAATGGTGAAACAAATTTTTTATGTCAAAGACCATCTTCAACCTGAATTTTGTGTCATTATTGAAGTAATTCCAAGACATATTTTTGATGATGGTGATGATGGAATTGACACCATCCCTACTACCATTGGAAATGATTCATTTATTACTTTTGATGACTTTGATAGCTCAATTTTTAGAGTTGACTGTGAACCTAAAGTTGTGGTGGGAAATATATAAAATCATTCATTCATGTTCTCAATTATTTTGGTTTACCTCGACTTGGGATGTTAAGGTTAGTACTATTCAAATTGATTTAATATTTATTACAAATATGTTGTATCCGACTAGACCGTTATTTGAATTTTCAATGTTTATTGGTTACAATTTTATTTGAATTGCATTTTCTAATTATGAATTCAACTATATTCAAACCTACAAAACCAACATTTCTAACTCAATGAACATTTCAATGCTTCAACTGTGATTTGTATAAAGTTTGTAAAAATCTAAGACCTCTCTTTAACATTTTACCAGGTAATGAACATGATGGTTTGTATTATTCTGCAAAAACATGTATTGAAACCTGCATCATCTACCTGGGCTAAAGAAATTAAATTTTTCCATAATTTTGACAACTGTTTTACCCCTTATGAATCTGGTAGAATCAATGTTCCATGATTTTAATAGACTAATGACACTTAGTAAATAACCACCCTACTAAAAATTAAATTTCTTTATTACATCTTGTACGATTTATTAACTTCATTATATATTTGTTCAAGCTCACCTAAAACAATGGATAGTTAAATTATCCCTGAATGCCCATATTCCCTCTCATTTTTTTGGGTTACACATTAGTTATCCTTTTCCATTTACTTCCATGTTTGTTTTCAAATGTAGGAAATGAAACCAATTGAAGAGAGGCGATGAAAACAAATTATGGACAACAATCGTCGCATGACTGAGCTGGGCATTCCACCACTAGTGCATGCAGTGAGTATTTTATTTCAAATATATTTATTTAAATAATATATAATGTCATGTGATTAATTTTTTTTAAACATTTTTTCAGGATCCATCTATTAAGAGATAGTTATTTGATGAGCATCCTAGTAGTGGTCCCAGTACTCGGGGTGTTCATATAAGGGGGGGTGGTACGGAAGCTAGACGATCTGGTCGGCATACCCGATTAAACCCTGCCCCTCCCACTAAAATACCATCCATCCCACATTCTGATCCTGGTGTGTCGTTAGGGACACACGAGATATTTTAGGCATCCCATGTTTTCACCATCCTTTACATTTGATCCTCCTCATCCATTTGTACCATATCTGATGATGATTCCCACTCCCCATCCAGCATTCGGCCAGCCATCCCTATCATCTTCTTTTACTTCTGCTTCCTTCTCTCCGGACTTTTATATTCCATATTCTTCGACTCTTACTCTGCCAGAGTCTGTCCCTGCAGGGCATACAATGAGACTCACCATATCTGTACAGGGTGTTCCTTCAGTTTCTGCAGATCCAGCAGTGCCCCATTGACCAGACTACCGCAGGTATACTTATAAAACCCGAACAAATTTTTACACCATTATTTATTTTCATTAAAACAAGTATTGATAAAATATTTGTTTTTCTTTCATAACAGATACATCTATTGATAGGAGGCGGGGTGGGGGTGTACACGCATGCGTGCGGTGTGGAACCACTGAACGTAGTTGATGGTGGACTATAATGAAGATAGTAAAATGATTGAAAATCAGGGCAGCAATGTTGGAGTTTTTTGGCGATGCTTGCCAAATACTCCGACATCATTCCTGTCAGCCCGCTCTCATGAAGACACCTGCCAAATGAAGTCAAGGATAAATCTTGGGCAGAGATATGGGTAAAAAAATATGTTGTATTTAATGCAATATGTTATTTTTTGTATTTATGTGAATTAATATTTTAGTGTCAGCTACGGTTTAATTTCCCCGATGGTGAGGGTGCACGGCCAGCACATCTAAAGGATTTAGGCGATATTTGGAGAGCTTATAAGCAAGATTTGTACATTGGATGGCGTGCTAGAGTGGGCATAGAGTTAGAGGTGGTCCCTGTCGTGGATGATTGTCCATTAGGACATTACCGACAGATGATTACTCATTGGACGAGTAGCCAATTTAAGGTATTAATCACATTAGAGATATTTAAATTAAATATTTTCATGTTTTTCGTTAATACTAATTATTGAATTTTATTTAGGATTCATCTGGAAGAAATAAAAAAATATTGATGCTAAAAAATACGTCCACACATTGGGACGTACTATGGTGCCAGATCATGAGAGGTAGCAGGTATGACAGTTTATAATTTTTCTTTACGAATTGCACTTTCTATTGCTACCTCCATAATTTATTTGATTTCTAAAGTTGTTATATAATTTTAGTTATGAAATTAATTATTGGTATCCAATTTTTAATTATGTTTTACTACTTCCAATGTCATTGTAGAGGCATAAATTGAATATAGAAGGACATGTTCCTCGAGAAAAACCGGTTTGCTCGAGTAGAAGGAAAAAAGATGGAAGTGCGGTTAATGAACCGACTCAGTAGTAGATTATAAGTTTTACTTTGTAGATTTAAAATTTTAATCTCTATTTTATAACTTATTAATCTATTTTTATTTTTAACAGGCTGCTTTTGAGGCCCTTGATTCCCAGGAACTTGACAATTTTGGGCCAAATGATCACTTACATCAGGTGTTGGGAGATGAGCACCCTGGTAGAGTACGCTGCCGACCTGGGAAGAGTATAATTCTGACGAGGTATTGGCCCTCCTCATGTACGAGTTGTAGTTCCACTAAGTTCTAGCAGGTTAAGGAATAAGTAGAACAGTCTGAAAAACAGGCCACAGAGATGGCGAAACAGTCTGCTAGGGAAAACACTGGATTTATGAAACTAATGGAAGTTTTATGTCCAACACTTCCACCAGAGGCTAGCACTACTTGTGATGAATATATGTCATCGATGCATTCTATATATTGTGCACCAGGTGGCAGTTCTAGTGGAGGTCGAGACAATGGAGAGGAGGAGGCTGAGGCGGAGAAGAAGGAGGGGGAGGAGGAGACTGAGGTGGAGGAGGAGAGTGAGGCGGAGGAGGAGGGAGATGAGGAGGTCGAGGATGAGTACGAGGGTGATGAGGAGGGCGTTGAGGAGGGCAGGGATGATGATGAGGATGACGATGAGGACGAGGGTGAGGTTGATGATGACATTGATGATAGTGATGGTGATGAGGGACAGATTGATCCATTACATTTTTGACTGATATTACTGACCTTTGATGCTTATTGATTTGTTGTGCCTGAATATATGTGCGATTACGTAGGTCACATAATCTTTATTATTTATCTATAAATAATCAAACTTAACTTGATGATTTGTTGTGATTGATTCCTCCACCCCCTAGACATCCCCCCACCCCCGTGGACAGCCCTCCCACCCCCCTGGACACCCCCTACCCCCTGGACAGCCCCCAACCCCGTGGACAACCCGCCCACCCCCCTGGACATCCCCCACCCCCCGGACACCACCCCACCTCCCCCCGAACACCCCCCATCCCCCTGGACACCCCATAACCCCTTGTACACCCCCCACCCCCACCCCCATGGATAGCCTTTCCACCCCCCCCCCCCCCCCGCCACCAACGTGGGAAGCCTACCCACCCCCTGGACACCCCGTACCCCTTGATCCCCAGAAGTAACAAGATAATGGAATTTTGAAAGAATTATCTAATGATTGGATTTAATGGACTTAACCGGTTTATTTGGTCACATGAAGTGATGAAACCAATAATATTTCATCCTGAGTAAAATAGATTGAACAAGTTGTAATAGTCCAACAAAGAAAAAAAATATTTGACCAAACATTAATTCTTCTAAAAATTCTCTCCTCCAAAACCATACAGTTTATGGATTTAAGCTTGGAAGTAATAAGGGGAACCCCAAGGTAGAAAAGAGTAAGGGAACCTCCCTTAATAGCCATAGCATCATCAAAACTATCCCAGACATTAGAATAATTTCCATCCAAGAACATCATGGCTTTTGAAAGATTAATAGTCAATCCAGAAAAGGAAGAGAATAAATCTATCTCATATTTCAATACTAATAAATAATATATATTTCCAAATGAGAGAAATAAAATATCATTCACAAAACAAAGATGGGAGATGGATGTCTTACCACAACGCTAATAAAACTTGAATGAGCATCAAACAGAGATTTGAGACTTCAGAATGTGACAAAAGTCCTGTATGAAAATCACAAAAATGAGAGGAGATAGAGCTTCCCCTATCCTTAAACCTCTCTTCCCAAGTAAATAACCTTGAAAAAACCCATTTATATTCATAGAGATCATTAGAGAGGAGACAAATCTTTTAATCTAGGAGGAGGATGTGGTTGGAAAACCAAGAAGGTATAAATCATTCCACATGAACTCCCATATATTTCTAATGATTCCAAGATCTAGAAGGAAAAGAGTGACATCCCTCACTCAAGACATCCCACCCACCCCCCCCCCCCCCAGAAACCCCCTACCCCCGTGGACAACCCCCCCCCCCCCCCCCACCTCGTGGGCATCCCACCCACCCCCCTAGACACTCCCATACCCCTGGACAGCCCGGCCACCCACGTGGACAGCCCTCCCACCCCCCTGGACACCTCGTACCCCCTGGACAGCCCGCCCACCCCCATGGACACCCCGCCCACCCCCTGGACACCCCTACCCCCTAGACAGCCCCGCCACCCCCATGGACAACCCCTACCCCCCAAGACAGCCGCCCACCACCGTGGAACCCCCCCCCCCCACACACACACACACACATGGACAGCCCGCTCACCCCCCTAGACAATCCCCCAACCCCCCTAGACACCCCCACCCACCCCTTGTGGACACCCCCACCCCCCGTGGACACGCCGCCCACCCCCTGGACACCTCGTACCCCCCTGGACAGCCCCCCACCCCCATGGATAGCCCGCCCACCCCATGGACACCCCTACCCCTCGTGGACAGCTCGCCCACCCCCTGGACACCCCTACCCCCCTGGACAACCCAACCACCCCCATGGAAAGCCTGCCCACCCCCCCTGGACACCCTGGACACCCACGTGGATAGCCCGCCCACCCCACTAGACACCCAGTACCCTCTAGACAGCCCGGTCACCCCCCTAGACACCCCGTACCATCCTGAACAGTCCTGCCCACCCCCATGGATAGCCTGCCCACCCCCCCCTTGACACCCCCCTACCCCCTGAACACCCCCCCCCCCCCCACAACTGTGTACAGACCGCCCACCCCCCTGGACACCGCCTACCCCCTTGGACAGCCTGACCACCCATGTGGACAGCCTGCCAGCCCCACTGGACACCTCGTACCCCCTGGAAAGCCCGACCACCCCCGTGGACAACCCTCCCACCCCCCTGGACACCCCGTACCCCCCTGGACAGCCCCGCCCACCCCCATGGATAGCCCGTCCACCCCCTGGACACCCCCTACCCTGGACAACCCGACCACCCCTGTGGACAGCCCGCCCACCCCCTGGATAGCCCGACCACCCCCTTGGACAGCCCACCCACCCCCTGGACACCCCTCCCCCTATGGACAGCCCCCACCCCCATGGATAGCCCACCCACCCACCCTCAACACCCCCACCCCCCGTGGATAGCCCGCCCACCCCCCTGGACACCCCCTACCCCCTGGACAGCCCGACCACCCCCGTGGACAGCCCGCCCACCCCCTGGAAACCCCCTCCCTCCCCCCGTGGACATCCCCCCCACAACTGTGTATAGCCCGCCCACCCCCCTGGACACCCCCTACCCCCCTGGACAGCCCGACCACCCACGTAGATAGCCCGCCCACCCCCTAGACACCCCGTACCCCTCTGGACAGCCTCTCCCACCCCCGTGGACACCCGCTACCCCCTAGACATCCCCCCACCCCCGTGGACAGCCCCGCCCACACCCCTGGACAGCCCCGCCACCCCTTGGACTGCCCCGCCATCCCCATGGACCGCCCCCACCCCCCCTTGGACAGCCCCCAACACCCTAGACCACCCCCACCCCCCTTAGACACCACCCCACCCCCTAGACACCCCCCCCCCCCACACCCACCCCCATGGACACCCCCTACCCCTGTGGATAGCCCCCACCCCCGTGGACAGCCCTCCACCCCCTCGACACTCCCTACCCCCCTGGACAGCCCCACAACCCCCGTTGATAGCTCGCCCACCTCCCTGGACACCCCGTACCCCCTGGTCATCCCCGCCACCCCCATGGACTGCCCGCCCACCCTCATGGACACTCGTACCCCTCTAGACAGCCATGTCACCCCCGTGGACAGCCCTCCCACCCCCATAGACACCCCCCCACAACAACCCCCCCCCCCCCACCCCCGTGGACATCCTGCCCACCCCTTAGACACTACCTACCCCGTGGACAGCCCCTCCACCCCCGTAGACAGCTCGCCCACCCCCCTGGACACCCCGTACACCCCTGGACAGCCCCACCACCCTCGTGGACAGCCCCCACCCCCACTGGACACCCCATACCCCCTAGACATCCCTGCCACCCCCATGGACAGCCCGCCCACCCCCCCTGGACACCCTGTACCCCCTGGACACCCCCCCCCCCCTACCGCCGTGGACAGCTCACCCCACCCCCCGGACACGCCTACCCCTAGGAAAGCCCCCCTACCCCCCCCTGAACAGCCCCCAACCCCCTGAATGACCCCCCCCCCCCCCCCGGACACCACCCTGCCACCTGGACACCCCCCACCCCCATGGACACCCCCACCCCCTTGGACCCCCCCCCCCCCCGGACACCACCCCACCACATGGACACCCCTCAACCCCCTGGATGCCCCCACCCCCCTGGACTGCCCCCCACCTTAAACAACCTCCCTCACCCAACCCCCTTAACAACCCCCACCCCCCCTAGACATCACATACCCCCCTAGACAGCCCCCCACCCCCATGGATAGCCCGCCCACCCCCCCTGGACACCCCCTACCCCCTTGGACACCCACCCCAAACGCCTAAATATCCCCCCACCCCTGGACATCCCCCACCCCCCTGGACAGCACCCCCAACCCCCGGGACAGCCCCCCACCCCCTTGACATCAATAGCTTATTTCACTCCTCAATACTATATCGTGCCAAAATCATTGATAAAAAAACAATCCAATCCATAAGAACATCAATGTCCCACTTTTTATTTGTTTTACAATACTAACAAACAACTCTTACACTAATATGTTTGTATCTTTTTCCACATTATTGTTAATAAATACAAAGGATGTCTTGGATCTTCTCATTTCATTTAACTTCTCTAAAAAATACCATCTTATTCCTATTTTACTCAGAATTACATCATGCATCACCTTTTGAGAGAATGAAAGTTTCACTGACAACTTACCTAAGAGACTTTGGTTAATCTACTTTATATATATATATATATATATGGGATAACATAGAAAATAAGAGAGAATTAACCAATACATAAAGGTTGTACATTAATAAACTCAACATGTGATACCATTTTGAAATAACTCAAATTAGGGGTTGTATAACAGATCCCTCATAAAGATATAGTTTACAGTCAACTCAACACACAGATTATAAAATTCAAGCATAAGACATAGTATGATATTTTATGATTTTGAATGGGGGAGATCATTATAAACCTCAAGTGAATTTATAGCCCAGTGGTGTAGAATGATAGGTATTCTGTATTGTGAACTCTATGTTATTCTATAGGTAAATGCATACTGCTTCTGGAAAAATTGTAGGCATAGGGAAGCTGCTTGCTTCTGGAAAAATTGCAGACTCTATACCAATGGTTTCCAAAACTGTTGGTATAGAATTGAATAACCCACTCTTTAACAACAGTTTACAACCGTTGGTAAATGTATTAGTTCATCCTTTACCAGCGGTTTCTGAAACTATTGGTAAAGGCTTGGTATTCTCAATCTTTAGCAACGGATTTCATAAACCGTTGGTAAAGATCTATTGAAACGGTTTTGAAACCATTGGGAAAGATAATACGATTTCTGGCGGATTTCCCCAATGGTTATTTGATAACCCGTTGGTATAAGCCTATCCCCACGGCTTGATTGCCAACAGTTGGCTAAACTGTTGGTATAAGTGTTACAATTTGTCCATGTTGTCAAAAGTCCATTATCTCCAAAATTATATTAATGATTTAGATATCATATATATCATAAATATCAGGTATATATATATATATATATAACATTATATAACATTTGGAGATAAGAAATGAAAAACACCATTCATGGAGACGGTAAGTCGTACGTACGCATGAACGCTACTTTCATTTCTATTTTGTATTTTAATGGAATGAAAACTTAATGATACATAGTTATATTATAATTACATTATAACTCCATCCTTTATACATCTCACGTATGGTATGAACAAGTCATCACTTTGAGGGGGCGATAGTCTGCACTTCCTCAAATGAAATTATCGTGTTTACCCATAATGGAAACCATAAAGGTATTCTATAAATGGAAAATACAGAAGCATAAAGAAAACATAAACATAATATATATCATATATAAATACAGTGTCATCATATTGGCCACCATGAGAGGCAGTTGGAGATAATTGAACAGTCATCGTTTTGTGAGGCGTTAGTTTCTCATCCACAAAAACAGTGTGTTCTTTACCCATTAGATGGAGGTGTGTGTAAGCGTAGTTCGAATCCTTCTCAAAACGACATCCTAGTATATTGAGGATACTAGTGTTGTTATAAAAGAAAGTAATAAAAAGAGTATAGGGGTTGGAGAAGTAAAATAAAAGAAAATAATTTAAGAGAAATCGTTACCTTTAATTCGGGTAACTCCCTTTGGTTTGAACCAAAAGGACTTCTTGAAGTGTCTTCTGCGTAAGGTAGGGATTCTAGGTGAAAGAGAGTGATCTTGAGAGCTTATTTGGGCAGGAGTTGGACGAGACAAAGGTCTTGAGATGTGTGAGGAATGAGTTATAAGTGGTGTCCTTTTATAAGGGGGAGGAGGGGCTCTTTAGAAAAGTGTGAAAATATTATTTTATTATATAATGATATTCGGTTTCTAAAGGTCCAAAACTAATTAAATTTGAAGATAAGATGACTCATGGTCAAAAAAAAATCATCCAATAAGAATTGGACAAGTTTTGGATATTATTTTAATCTTTATAATATTATTTATTTAAATCATTTATTAATGAGGTAAACACTACATCATTATTGTGTCATAAATAATTTAATTTATTTGATGTCTAAAAATTATAAAAAAAATACCATGATGTAGGAAATCTTTTTAGCTTTCAAAAGAATATTTATAGTCGAAGAGATATATAACAACTCATACTTTACATACATTGTTAATACTTCAAAATTGAAGCACACTTATTACAACATATGACAAAACCACAAAGGACCGTATAGGTATAGTGTCTTTAGAAACTGGGAAACATAAACAACTGGTTCATAAATCTTCTACAGTATCTCCCATTTATTTCATCATATCTAGGGTCCCTTTTATCATATTCTACTTAATATCCATCTTCCTGACCTGGGGAAAAGAAAACATAAAAGGGTGAGCTCAAATGCTCAGCAAGGGAAAATAAAGGAAATAAAAATCACATCATATCTTTTTGAAAATCATAACCTGCAAAAGAGATCATAATATCTTAACATGGAATAAATCATAGAAGTGAAAATGATATCACAATAATCATAACATGAAACTTGAAACTTTGTGTCATGCACACATAATCTTGGAAAATCATTTCTTGTTAGTCAGGACTCATTGCCAAGACTATCTTAGTGTACAAAGTCCCTTTCTGAATCGAGTAACCCTCGTTTCAGTCCTGTTTCACTGAACCGGTATAACCTACCGTTCCAGCCCTTTCTATCTCATGAGATATAAAATCTTTACCCAATTCATTGGAGGGAGATATAGGTCCCACCCATCTTATAATGAATCCTTTCTTATGTGTTCCACATAATCATAAATCATACATCATCGCATAACCCATGTAATAAATATGGGATTCTTAAACAACATGACATCATAAAACAATTCATATAAGATAAAGGAATTCATAAAAATGTTTCCATCACAACATAATCAAATCCATGTAATAATAGGGATAAAAACAGAACCCTTTTATTATCTTAGATGGAAAATAATTTTGATAAAATACTTGAACTTCATTCTTGAGGAAAATATCCTTTCTACTTCCAAAACATTTTTCCTTTCTTAACATGTCATAAAACTTTAAACTAAAAGAAGTTGATTAAAAATAAACTTGAAAACTTGTAAAATAAGCTTCTTGGAAATAATTTTTTAAAAATCCATTCATGCCGTATAAGTTAAAAAAAACATTCTTCGCACTTTTGTCGGAAAAGTCAAAAAGTACCTCGTACGAAAAACGACAAAAGATTCCTTTCATTTCTTTTACTAAAAACTCACCGAAGGGTAAAAATGGATTTAAACAATTGTAGGTGGATGGAAATAATATTACATATTGATGAAACATGGATGTGGATGATAAAATACACCCCAGTAAATACTTACGAATAAACAATCTCGGATAAAAATGAGATTGTGATATTTCCCTTACCTTAGGTCCGATTTGCTTTGTACGTGTCCGAAGCTCCTGTATAATGGTTTAAATAATGTTATTGACTTATTACAGAGTTATACATATTGATATGATATCATATATTGTCATATTCTTAGCTTCTTATTAGTAATATTTCATTGTTACTTGTTACTCGGGTCTTTATTGCCTTTTGTTCTTATGCGTGTTTTGTCGAATAAATTCTTATTCTTCTTTTAAGGTTATAGATACCTTATATCCAGAATGGTATTAGTGTAACATATATTATATTTATTCATTCAATTCATTTATATAATTACTATGTAATGATGATCATGTAGAACGATTCGCATCACATCGTGGAGACGGTATTCCGTACGTACGCACGAGTGATGATATCGTTCCTATGATCGTGGAACTGTATTGGAGTATATATATATTATTTCAGTATCAATATTAATTTATAATAATCATAAATAGTTACTCATTACACCATTATACCCATCCTTGTAAAGTGATGGTGGAAAAATAGATTACACCACGACGTGGAGACGGTATTCCGTACGTACGCACGTGCGGTGATTTCATTTTTCCGTAGGATGGATAAAAGGTGAATTAGGGTTGTTTCATATTTATAATAACATATCGGTATGTAAGTAATACTGATGTTATTACTTTATCATGAAACAACTAAAGAAGAAGAAGTTGAAGAAGAAAGAAATTGAAAAGATCGGTAATGGATATTACCTCTTCTTTGGAACTCTTCTTTGAATCCTCCACTTAGGGAACTAAGATTGGTCTTTGAAGAAGACCAGGACCTCTAGGATTATTCTAGGGAAGTGGAGAGGAGAAAATGGCAGGGGTTGGCCGAGCTTGAGTTCTCAAATTGGTGTGATGAGGAGGGGGAGGAGGTGCCCTTTTATAAGGGAGGAGAGGGGCACCTTAGGAATATCTTAAAATATTATTTTATATTAAAGTCAAAATCGGTTTATAACGGTTCCAAAGGGTCTTATTTCGAAGGTAAAGTGGGGATGGGTCGAGATCCTATCAACCAATAGGATTTAGACAAGTTTAGGGTATTATTTTAACCTTATCAATTAGATTTAACTCTAAGTTAAATAATTTTACTTTTACCGTGTCTTTTTGTTTTCTTTCACTATATGGTTAATACACTTACTATAACATGCCAAACGAACCCCAAATTGTTTATTATTAATATATATATCCTTATCTAAGTCATTTGGCCGAACCTTAGATTTTTAGGAATAAAATAACAATTAGTAATATAATATTTGATTTAAAAACTATTTTGTGTCAATTTTGACACTATTTGATATATGATTTTTGTGAAAGTCATAACAGAATTATATGTTCGAACCAAGTTGATTAAAGAAACACTAATATATCATAGTAACCTATAAAATTAGTGGAATTCATAAAAAGTCTCAAATTACATTTATTTGGGTATTTATAACATCAATTATGTCAATATTTCATTAATAAGATAATTACTGCATCATCTTTGTATCATAATAAATTATAATTATTTAATCCCTAAAAATTCTAAATAAATTCCTATTATTTAGATAATTGTATTAGATTTCTGGAGACTATTCATGTTCGAAGTTTCATGAAGTTTATCACTAGATTAAAATTATTATACTTATATAATTTAAGAAAGTGACATGTTGTCACATTCTTTGGTTTTAATAATAATTAAATTATTTTCATTGAAAAAATTTAATTAAATGAATCTAATCCGACCCTTAGGTGATATGGGTCGACTTTTAGTCATCCAATAGGATTTTTACATTTGTTAGGGTAATTTTAAAATATTATATTTACCCTTAATTACCCGATTTACCTTTAACTATGGTAAATAAAATTTACCATAATTACTATTCATAATTACCAAAAAATAAAAAGTAGCTTATTAACATAATTTGGACCCACTGATTCCAAATATGTAATCCATTTTTCCAAATTCAATACACAAAAGATGCAGAAATTAAATTAAAATCAATCCCGTTGTCGAAAGAAAACGGGTTTTTCTTTAAAACATTGCAAAATATTGAATTGATTTAACCTACGAATTCAAGGTAAAATCAATGCTAATGACATACATTATATTAAATCGTAAAAATATACTCTATTTATACTTTAAAACCATTCAATATTATAATTTAACCACATAAGATATTATGATGAAAAAAGTTGTTTTTAATTAAAATATAGCGTGTTTTTACTATTCATTAAAATATGAAAGTTATCGGAAAAATATCAAAACTTTATCTAATGTAAATTTTTATATCCTGATTCAAATGAAGAATTTTATTTTGTCAAATTGAACATATAAACATGTCAAAAACTAGATTTAATGTGGGTGCGCCATCAAAAGGCGGCAAAACTGCATTTTTTGAAAAATACTTATTTTACCCGAAAAAATTATTTTGTTCTTATAACATGTTCTAGAAATGTGTAAGATGAATAATAATGTTATAAAATTCAAAATTTAGTTAACACTATTCATAACGGCTAGTTTTAATAATATTTTAATAGCATATCGTTGTTTAGTGAATCTCGGTATTGCGTACGACGCAAGCTATCGAGGAAGATCGTGATTGCGTGTAAAGTAAGCCAAGCAAGTGTGTAGTGAAAGATTCCTTTGATGATATAAAAACAAAATATTACTCATAAAAATCTCGGGTGTTACATTCTACCCCCCTTAAAAAGAATTTCGCCCTCGAAATTCGTCACTTTGTAACAAACAGATGAGGATACTTCTCCCTCATCATATCATCAAGCTCCCATGTAGCTTCTTCAAGTTGGTGGTTCCTCCATAAAACTTTCACCAAACGAGTGGTCTTGTTTCGTAGGTCTTTTTCGCTACGATCCAGAATCTCTATCGGTTGTTCTTCATAAGAAAGATATTTCTCCAGCAGTACAACTTCTGAGCTGAGTACATGTGAAGGATCTGGTATGTACTTTCTCAGGAGAGATACATGGAACACATCGTGAACTTGAGAGAGATTCGGTGGAAGCGCCAATCGGTAAGCTACCTTTCCAACACGATCCAGTATTTCGAAAGGACCTATATATCTAGGGCTCAACTTCCCCTTCTTTCCAAATCTCATAACCCTCTTCCAGGGAGATATTCGTAAGAACACTTTATCGCCCACTTCAAACTCTAGGTCTTTTCTTCGGTTGTCGGCATAACTTTTCTGTCGACTCTGAGCTGCTCTTATGTGTTGTTGAATAGATCTGACCTTTTCTACCATTTCATCAATGAGATCAGGTCCTAATAGATTTCTTTCCCCAACTTCATCCCAGCAAGTTGGAGTCCTGCATTTCTTTCCATAGAGAGCTTCATAAGGAGCCATCTGAATACTGGAGTGAAAGCTATTATTATAAGAAAATTCCACCAAAGGTAGGTGTTGATCCCAACCTCCTTTGAAATCCATAGAGCAAGCTCTCAACATATCTTCTAGGGTTTGAATTGTTCTCTCAGACTGACCGTCTGTCTGGGGATGATAAGCAGTGTTGAAACTCAACTCTGTATCCAGAGTATGCTGAAGACTTCGCCAGAACTTCGAGGTAAATCTCGGATCCCGATCAGATATAATAGAAAGTGGTACTCCATGCAATCTTACCACTTCCTTTACATATATCCTGGCAAGCTGGTCTAGAGAGAAATCCTCTCTAATAGCAATGAAGTGTGCAGACTTTGTAAGACGATCAACTATGACCCAAATAGCATTATTGCCTTTGGATGTTTTAGGAAGTCCTATGACAAAGTCCATAGTGATTTTTTCCCATTTCCATTCGGGTATGGGTAATGGTTGTAACATCCCCTTAGACTTCTGTCTCTCAGCTTTAACTTGCTGACAAACCAAGCATCGAGAGACATATTCAGCAACATCTCTTTTCATGCCATCCCACCAGAAGTACTCTTTTAGGTCCGTGTACATCTTCGTGCTTCCAGGATGAATAGAGAATGATGAACTATGAGCCTCATCCAGCAGCTCCTTCTTTAATTCGGGGATGGGAGGAACACAAACCCGATTCTTGAACTTTATTATCCCATCACAATCAAGGTTGAATTCTAGAACATTTCTCACCTTCTTTTGTAACTTGACATCTTCTTTCTGGGCCTCTTTAATCTTCACATGTATAGATGGTTGAACATTCATTTGAGAAAGATATGATTTTTCCCCTTCCATTATAATTCCAAGATCCATCCTTTGTAAATCCATAAATATTGGATCCTTTGTGATCCTCATCATGGATAAACTAGCATGGTCTTGTCGACTTAATGCATCTGCCACCTTGTTTGCTTTCCCAGGGTGGTAATGGATTCAGCAGTCGTAATCCTTAATCAGCTCCAACCATCTTCTTTGACGCATATTCAACTCCTTTTGTGTGAAAATATACTTTAAACTTTTATGATCAGTATAAATATCACACCTTTCACCATAAAGGTAATGCCTCCAAATCTTTAATGCAAAGATTACCACAGCCAACTCCAAATCATGTGTTGGGTAATTTTTCTCATGGATTTTCAACTGTCGTGAGGCATAAGATATCACCATATCATTTTGCATAAGAACACACCCCAATCCCTTCTTGGATGCATCACTGTAGATCACAAACCTTTCTCCACTACAAGGCAGTGTGAGCACAGGTGCACTGGATAACCTTCTTTTCAACTCCTTGAAATTCTCTTCACATTCCTCTGTCCAGACAAACTTAACTCCTTTCCGAGTCAACTTGGTGAGTGGATTAGATAATTGTGAAAAATCTTTTACAAAACGTCGATAATATCCAGCCAAACCAAGAAAACTTCGGATCTCAGTTACTGTTGTTGGTCTTGACCATCTTTCGATAACCTCTGTTTTTGCTGGATCCACAGATATCCCCTCTTTTGAGATTATGTGACCCAAAAATGCAACTTTTTGAAGCCAAAATTCACACTTGGTAAATTTGGCATAAAGCTTCTCCTTTCTCAGGGTCTTCAATATAATTCTCAAGTGATCTTCATGCTCTTCCTTGCTCTTTGAATAGACAAGAATATCGTCTATAAAAACTACCACAAATTGATCAAGATAGTCTCTAAAGACTCTATTCATTAGATCCATGAAGATAGCAGGGGCATTAGTAAGACCAAATGGCATCACTATAAATTCATAGTGTCCATACCTTGTACGGAAAGCCGTCTTTGGTATATCCTCCCTTTTGACCCTTAATTGATGATACCCTGAACGAAGATCAATCTTGGAAAAGTATTGAGCTCCACGTAGTTGGTCAAATAAGTCATCAATGCGTGGGAGAGGATATTTGTTCTTGATAGTGATCTTGTTAAGTTCTCGATAATCAATGCAAAGTCTCATTGATCCATCTTTCTTCTTAAAAAATAGAACAGGTGCTCCCCAAGGTGACGCACTAGGGAGTATGAATCCCTTTTCAAGATTCTCTTGGAGTTGCTTCTTCAATTCCTGCAACTCAATTGGGGCCATTCTATAAGGTGTCTTTGAAATAGGCAAAGCACCCGGTACGAGTTCCATTGAAAACTCAACTTCACGATTTGGTGGAAGACCCGGTAATTCCTCCGGAAAGACATCATCAAACTCTCGTACAATGGGCATATTCTTAATCGTGAGTTTCTCACCAACCATTTGAGATAAATAACCTTCATTTAGTGGAATCAAGACCCATAAGATGGAAGGAATTTCCACTGGAAGGTTATGTTCATCCTTGCATTGATAGACGATCGTAGATTGATCTGGAATATGAAATGTGACTTCCCTTCTTTGGCAATTGATGTGAGCTCCATGTAGAGAAAGCCAATCCATGCCAAGAATCACATCAAATTCCACTAAATGAAGGATCACAAGATTTTCAGGAAGCACTTTCCCACAAACTTCGATCGGAGAAGAATTATAAACTTTTGATGCGACTGTTGTGCCATTAGGTGTTGTCACAGATAACTCAACATCTAATTGTTGAGGTAATACAGTGATACCCTTAGAAAATTCTTTAGAAATAAAAGAGTGGGTGGATCCAGAATCAAATAAAACATTTTCTACTTTAGAGTGGATGGTAAGTGTACCTTTCACCACTTCGTTATCGTACTCCACATCGCTGATAGAAATTGCATGTGACTTTCCTTTGTCTTTAGCCTTAAGATTTTGTTGACGTCGACCATCATCATCAACCCTTGGATTTGGGCATTGATTGGCATAATGCCCCATCTCCTTGCACTTGAAACATTGAAGTGTAGTAGGTTCATTCTGTGTATCCCTTCCTTTGTTTGCATCATTAGACATCTTCTTCCCATTATCGCGGCATTCAAATGCCCGATGACCTTCCTTTCCACATTTAAAACATTTACTTGTCCCTTTAAGACAACTCCCTCCATGTTTCTTTCCACACTTTGAGCATAAGGGAAAGTTCATCTTCTTTTCAGTGTGCTCTTTAGATTTTTCTTTGAATTCCATCTTCCTCTTCTTATCAAACCCATGTGACTGATGGGTTACTCCAATCTCCATCTCGACTTTGAGAGAACATCGAACGATTTCCTCGTAGCTATTGAAGTCCCTTATGGCTAACTCCCTTCGAAGACTTGGTTTTAAGCCACTAAAGAATCGATCGATCTTACTCTCAGGTTGGATAATAATACCAGAAGTGTACCTTGCAAGTCTTGTAAAATTTGCTTCATAGGTACCAACAGATTCATCATCCCTTTGATTCAGTTCAAGAAACTCTTTCTCCATCTTTGTTCGGAGAATACGAGGGAAGTACTTATTGAAAAATAAGTTCTTGAACTCGTCCCATTCCATAGACTCAATTTCATCCCTTTGCCTCGTATTCTTAATAAGATTCCACCATTGATCAGCATCTCCTTCCAAACGATACACTGCTAGGATGACTTTATCATGTTCAGAACATTGAAGAACTGAAAATATCTTTTCAGTAGTACTAATCCATTGTTCAGCAACTAATGGATCAGTAGACCCGCTGAAAGAAGGTGGACGCTGCCTCATGAAGGATTCAATAGAATGTTGCTCCTTCCTTTGCTCGTTTGGAAGTCCTGCATGATTCATAGCTTGAGAAAGTTGTGTGAGCATAGCTACAAGATTTTGCATTCCAGCTCCCATATCGTTTGGTTGCTCATGGGGACAATCATTGCATTGCCCATCGCATTCCGCATTAACACGGTTCCTTCGGGTTCCAGCCATTCACTAAAACCAAGAAGAATAGTGTGAGCAACACTAATTATAATAGGAAAACCACATAATCAAGGATAAAATTTCACACTTAAGATTTTATCCTAGGGTATTCATGGCCATTTCTAAAACACTAAGATTGTGTTCTATGCTTAGACTTATCCTTAGGGTTCTTACTAAGGCTTTCACATCCTAGTTTCCAAAGGTTGACTATACCTTTCCTCTGATACCAACTATAACGACCCATACTTTACATACATTGTTAATACTTCAAAATTGAAGCACACTTATTACAACATATGACAAAACCACAAAGGACCGTATAGGTATAGTGTCTTTAGAAACTGGGAAACATAAACAACTGGTTCATAAATCTTCTACAATATCTCCCATTTATTTCATCATATCTAGGGTCCCTTTTAGCATATTCTACTTAATATCCATCTTCCTGACCTGGGGGAAAGAAAACATAAAAGGGTGAGATCAAATGCTCAGCAAGGGCAAATAAAGGAAATAAAAATCATATCATATCTTTTTGAAAATCATAACCTGCAAAAGAGATCATAATATCTTAACATGGAATAAATCATAGAAGTGAAAATGATATCACCATAATCATAACATGAAACTTGAAACTTTGTGGCATGCACACATAATCTTGGAAAATCATTTCTTGTTAGTCATGACTCATTGCCAAGACTATCTTAGTGGACAAAGTCCCTTTCTGAATCGAGTAACCCTCGTTTCAGTCCTGTTTCACTGAACCGGTATAACCTACCGTTTCAGCCCTGTCTATCTCATGAGATATAAAATCTTTACCCAATGCATTGGAGGGAGATATAGGTCCCACCCATCTTATAATGACTCCTTTCTTATGTGTGCCACATAATCATAAATCATACATCATCGCATAACTCATGTAATAAATATGAGATTCTTAAACAACATGACATCATAAAACAATTCATATAAGATAAAGGAATTCATAAAAATGTTTCCATCACAACATAATCAAATCCATGTAATAATAGGGATAAAACAGAACCCTTTTATTATCTTATATGGAAAATAATTTTGATAAAATACTTGAACTTCATTCTTGAGGAAAATATCCTTTCTACTTCCAAAACATTTTTCCTTTCTTAACATGTCATAAAACTTTAAACTAAAAGAAGTTGATTAAAAATAAACTTGAAAACTTGTAAAAGAAGCTTCTTGGAAATAATGTTTTAAAAATCCATTCATGCCGTATAAGTTAAAAAAAACATTCTTCGCACTTTTGTCAGAAAAGTCAAAAAGTACCTCGTACGAAAAACGACAAAAGATTCCTTTCATTTCTTTTACTAAAAACTCACTGAAGGGTAAAAATGGATTTAAACAATTGTAGGTGGATGGAAATAATATTACATATTGATGAAACATGGATGTGGATGATAAAATACACCCCAGTAAATACTTACGAATAAACAATCTCGGATAAAAATGAGATTGTGATATTTCCCTTACCTTAGGTCCGATTTGCTTTGTACGTGTCCGAAGCTCCTGTATAATGGTTTAAATAATGTTATTGACTTATTCCAGAGTCATACATATTGATATCATATCATATATGGTCATATTCTTAGCTTCTTATTAGTAATATTTCATTGTTACTTGTTACTCAGGTCTTTATTGCCTTTTGTTCTTATGCGTGTTTTGTCGAATAAATTCTTATTCTTATTTTAAGGTTATAGATACCTTATATCCAGAATGGTATTAGTGTAACATATATCATATTTATTCATTCAATTCATTTATATAATTACTATGAAATGATGATCATGTAGAACGAGTCGCATCACATCGTGGAGACGGTATTCCGTACGTACGCACGAGTGATGATATCGTTCCTATGATCGTGGAACTGTATTGGAGTATATATATATTATTTCAGTATCAATATAACTTTATAATAATCATAAATAGTTACTCATTACACCATTATACCCATCCTTGTAAAGTGGTGGTGGAAAAATAGATTACACCACGGCGTGGAGACGGTATTCCGTACGTACGCACGTGCGGTGATTTCATTTTTCCGTAGGATGGATAGAAGGTGAATTAGGGTTGTTTCATATTTATAATAACATATCAGTATGTAAGTAATACCGATGTTATTACTTTATCATGAAACAACTAAAGAAGAAGAAGTTGAAGAAGAAAGAAATTGAAAAGATCGGTAATGGATATTACCTCTTCTTTGGAACTCTTCTTTGAATCCTCCACTTAGGGAACTAAGATTGGTCTTTGAAGAAGACCAAGACCTCTAGGATTATTCTAGGGAAGTGGAGAGGAGAAAATGGCAGGGGTTGGCCGAGCTTGAGTGCTCAAATTGGTGTGAGGAGGAGGGGGAGGAGGTGCCCTTTTATAAGGGAGGAGAGGGGCACCTTAGGAATATCTCAAAATATTATTTTATATTAAAGTCAAAATCGGTTTATAATGGTTCCAAAGGGTCTTATTTTGAAGGTAAAGTGGGGATGGGTCGAAATCCTATCAACCAATAGGATTTAGAAAAGTTTAGGGTATTATTTTAACCTTATCAATTAGATTTAACTCTAAGTTAAATAATTTTACTTTTACCGTGTCTTTTTGTTTTCTTTCACTATATGGTTAATACACTTACTATAACATGCCAAACGAACCCCAAATTGTTTATTATTAATATATATATCCTTATCTAAGTCATTTGGCCGAACCTTAGATTTTTAGGAATAAAATAACAATTAGTAATATAATATTTGATTTAAAAACTATTTTGTGTCAATTTTGACACTATTTGATATATGATTTTTGTGAAAGTCATAACAGAATTATATGTTCGAACCAAGTTGATTAAAGCAACACTAATATATCATAGTAACCTAGAAAATTAGTGGAATTCATAAAAAGTCTCAAATTACATTTATTTAGGTATTTATAACATCAATTATGTCAATATTTCATTAATAAGATAATTACTGCATCATCTTTGTATCATAATAAATTATAATTATTTAATCCCTAAAAATTCTAAATAAATTCCTATGATTTAGATAATTGTATAAGCTTTCTGGAGACTATTCATGTTCGAAGTTTCATGAAGTTTATCACTAGATTAAAATTATTATACTTATATAATTTAAGAAAGTGACATGTTGTCACATTCTTTGGTTTTAATAATAATTAAATTATTTTCATTGAAAAAATTTAATTAAATGAATCTAATCCGACCCTTAGGTGATATGGGTCGACTTTTAGTCATCCAATAGGATTTTGACATTTGTTAGGGTAATTTTAAAAATATTATATTTACCCTTAATTACCCGATTTACCTTTAACTATGGTAAATAAAATTTACCATAATTACTATTCATAATTACCAAAAAATAAAAAGTAGCTTATTAACATAATTTGGACCCACTGATTCCAAATATGTAATCCATTTTTCCAAATTCAATACACAAAAGATGCAGAAATTAAATTAAAATTAATCCCGTTGTCGAAAGAAAACGGGTTTTTCTTTAAAACATTGCAAAAGATTGAATTAATTTAACCTACGAATTCAAGGTAAAATCAATGCTAATGACATACATTATATTAAATGGTAAAAATATACTCTATTTATACTTTAAAACCATTCAATATTATAATTTAACCACATAAGATATTATGATGAAAAAATTTGTTTTTAATTAAAATATAGCGTGTTTTTACTATTCATTAAAATATGAAAGTTATCGGAAAAATATCAAAACTTTATCTAATGTAAATTTTTATATCCTGATTCAAATGAAGAATTTTATTTTGTCAAATTGAACATATAAACATGTCAAAAACTAGATTTAATGTGGGTGCGCCATCAAAAGGCGGCAAAACTGCATTTTTTGAAAAATACTTATTTTACCCGAAAAAATTATTTTGTTCTTATAACATGTTCTAGAAATGTGTAAGATGAATAATAATGTTATAAAATTCAAAATTTAGTTAACACTATTCATAACGGCTAGTTTTAATAATATTTTAATAGCATATCGTTGTTTAGTGAAACTCGGTATTGCGTACGACGCAAGCTATCGAGGAAGATCGTGATTGCGTGTAAAGTAAGCCAAGCAAGTGTGTAGTGAAAGATTCCTTTGATGATATAAAAACAAAATATTACTCATAAAAATCTCGGGTGTTACAAGATAACTTATATAACCCTATGTAAAAATTAATTTACTAAAAGATATTTGTTTATGTCATTTTTGTCTTTGCTTTAATTAAAATAAAGTGTCATTATCACTCTTAAGTGGCTCCATGGGGTCCCAAAATCGACCCAAGGATGCCCATGGTCGGTCATGACTCATCCAATAAGGTTAAGACAAGTGTTAAGGTAATTTTGTATTATTATAATATTATTTTTACCTTGAATTACCCTATTTACCTTTAACCGCGATAAATAAAAGTCAAAAGTTATTATTCACCAAAAAATATTTTCATCTTATTGAACCAAATTTTACTTACTAATAACAACCATTTATGTTGGATTTTCGAAATTCAATTCATAGAAGCTGTAAAATTTCATTTAAATGAAAAAATCAGATTTTTAACTACTACTTAGTGGTTTTACTATTCATAAAAAATTGAAGTTTTTCAGAAAAATACCAAAAATTCAGTCTAAGCTATATTTGATATTCCGAATTCATAAATGATGTCTATTTTACCAAATTCAAAACATAGAAGTTGGATTGATTAATTTAAAATTAATTTCCGTTGTCAAAACAAAAAGCGTGTTTTTAAGAAATATTAACTATCAAAAGATTGACACTTGTTCATGTCCAATTTTAAAGTGAAATTAATTCGAATAGCCAACATTGGATTAAATGGTAAAAATATAATCTAATTACACTTTAAACCCAATTAAAAAGATAATCTAACCATATAAATAAATTAGATTAAAATGCATATTAGAATTAAAATACAGTATTTTCACTATTCATTAAAAATTGAATTTTATCAGAAAAATACCAAAAATTCACCCAAAGTAAATTTTGATGTCCCGATTCTAAAGAAGAATTTTATTTTGTCAAATAGAACATATAAAATTGATCAAAACTTTATTTAAATAGGGTTCGCCATTAAAAGGCGGTAAATCGATCTTTTAAAGAATATTAGAGTATTTATGCTTAAAATCATATTCTTTTTTATTTTAAGCTTTTAAATTTTATTGGAGAAATGAAAAAACATTTTACAAACATGTATAATCATATTGTAGTTAGTTCTGTTTATTCTCGTCATTACAATGGCTAGACGTTAACTACCATTTAAAATAATAATATTATATTATTAGTGTGCAGCGTAAGATTTCAAAGAAATCCGTTGTTGCGTACTGGGTACGCCATCGAACATAGCATCCCCTTTAAAATAAAATTAATATTTAATTCTCAAATATTAATAAATGTGAAAATTTCATACTCTTTATTTACCCGGGATGTTACAAATTTTGTTTAATATTCAAAAAAATTCTGAATTGTGCTTTTGATGGTGCATTGTCCGTCTGATTTGCAATTTGTGATTTGTTTATAGGTAATTAATTTCAATCTATATTTCATTTATTTTATGATTAATTGATGTGATCATATTTTTTGATTGATTTATTAATTTTGCAAATAATCATTTTTGATCTACACACTTTAATATTTCAATTCATCCGTACAATTTTAATTTTATGTCAATTTTTTGTATTTACTTTATTTATTTATTAAATTTAAAAGTAATTATGTATTTATAAAAAATTATCTTATTATTAAAAAAATTATATATTGCATTTAGTTTTAGACAATATTTATTGTTTTATTTTTTCAAAAAATTATCACAAAGTATATTAGATTTTATAAATCTAATCATATTGTTTTAGGAAATGAAAATGCAAATGATATACTTTTAAAATAAAATAAACCTAAAATGCATTTGGATTTATAGAATATTTTTTTCGTTTTATTAAAACATGTTAGAAAATATGTTAGTTTATCTTATTCACTGTATTTTGATAACAAGAAAAAATGAAAACAAGAATCATTTTTCAAAATCAAGTCTCACTTGACAATTTAGTGATAAAAAAATCAATTAGCCGGAATATATCGGTAAATTTTAATTTTTTTTAAACATTTATGATTCAATTAAAATGCAAGCATAATTTCATTTGACATTCATATGTTATTATTTATTGTTTAAACTTTGCTTGATTGTCCATTTTGAAGTTTTTGATAACAAAGTGTGTGTTGAATTTACATTAGTATACATGCTAGTTAACTTTTTCATGTGTTATTTTAAAAATCATGTGTGATGCTGATTTTGATTTTATTCAGTTCCTGTGTTGGTTGCACTTGATTTATATTATTTTCTATTTGGTATATAAATGTATAGAGACATTGAGTCTTGCGGTGCGAGGTTTACCTGAGTTAAGTGGATTCCCTAAGGTGTTGAAAGCAGTTTTTTTAAATCCTATTATTTCATTTGGGCTGGATTTAAAAGTGTTTTAAGGTTTTATTGTTATAGATAGGCTTTGAAGTTCATGTATTTATTAGTTAGTCTGGTTTAATTTTTGAAATGGTAGAAACCAGTTTTTAAGCAGGTTTCTTAGTTGTTTTAAGAATTTCTTTATCTTTATTTTATGTTGTTTTTTATGGGTAGAAAGGTTGCAGTTCTTGTAAGACACTATTTGAATCCTAACATTTGTCGTCAGGCTCTATCAGGGATTCATCGTCTTATTTTATTTTAAATACCTATTTATTTATTTAAATTTTTAAAATTAAAAAGAATGTATTCAATTATGCATGGACTCCGTGACACGCAATATTTCATAAATTGCGGGACACGTGCCATCATTGCTGTTCTTTCCTGGATGCGGTTGGTTTAAAAGTCTGACTTTGCGGCCTATGCTGACAGTCACCGTAAATATTTTAAAATTTATAATATATATTTTTTTCAGAAAATTATCGATAAGTTTAGTTTTAACATTTCAAAATTTCTATTTATTTAGGGTTAATGACATTCGATAACCAATTTGGCAAATTAATACCAGCGAATAATTTCTGCCGTTACAAACACATTGTTGGATTGATTCTCATTTTACTTTTTTTTTAATGTCACTTGGATAAATTAAAAAAATTGTTTTATTTGCAGTTCACTATTTTTTAGGGTTTATATTTGTACTTATTAAAAAAAAACACGTGGCTAAAACCTAATATCTCTCATGTCAGGTAAAACTAAACACGCATTCAATCATTTTAATTCTTATATTTATTCCAAAAAATATGTATTCTATCCTTTCTATTTTCAATTATTTATAATCCCTAAATACTATTATGTTATCTTTTTATTTTGTTTTATAACATATTTTATTTAAAAAACGTGTTGAGAACCCATGTCTAGTAGCAAAATATAAACAACGTGTCTTCCGTTTATTTTTTTAGTCGTTTTTTAATAAAACAATTATTTGAATCTACTTTATTTCAGTGTTCAAAACTTGCGGTATAATATATTTTTTGTTTTGTTTTTATATCGTAATTTTTTTTCATGATTTATTATTTATATCTTAAGATTTATTATATTTAAACATGTTGATTTATAATTTCAGATTGAATTTTGTTATAGTTTATTTTTTAAAGAGAAGTGTATTTTTGTTTCGTTTTGATTTTTAAAAAATCAATGATTGTTTTAAATAAGCGTGGTTTTCGAAAAATGAAATTTGTTTTATTTGGAGTGAGTTTTTACTAATCGTATGGATCAAGTGGCTAATAATTTTAAAGTTTTAAAATTATCATATGAATTGTTTTTATTAATGAAAAGCATATGACTTTCATTGAAATATTTTATTATATATAACTGAGATAAATAAATTAAAAATGAAGTCGTAAATTACTTGCAGATAATTTATAAATTTGTTAAAAAATGAACATATTTACATGTAATATACAAATTATTTGCAGTTGCATTTTATGATATTTATAACTAATTTATCGAATATTTACGATTATACGAAAACATTTATTTTTATAAACAAAACTAATGTTATCAACAATAATTGATTTCAAAATCGTGTATTTTAGAGTCATTTTTTTAAATTTTAGAATACTATTTAAAAAATACTAGTTCCCGGTGTCATAGACCCCTGTGCTATCCCCGCATGCACCCTGTGACGTCGTCTCAGGTTGGGCACCTGAACCTGACTCTCGAGTTGGAGTTTTGGACGAAAGTGCCCCCGTTATGCATTTTTGGGATTTTTTTACGCTACCACTGCTGGAAATTCCCGTCAAATTTTCCACTGGAAATTCGTGTGTGAATTTCCACTGGAAATTCCTGGTGTAAATTTCCATTGAAAATTTCCTCTGAAAATTTCCACATGAAATTTACATTTCAAATTTTCACTTAAAATTACAATGAAATATATGTTAATACATAGGAAAAAAAAATCAAATTTTTATTGAATATTTGCATTAAAATTTATGGTGTAAAATTTATGGATTCTTAAGAGTTTATAAACAATTCATAAATCATGTATAGGTATAAAATTTTATTCCCAAGATACTCATTCTGCAAATTTCCAGTGCAAACATCAAATGGAAAATTATAGTTCAAATTCACACCGTAAATTACAAAGAATATATGTTAACACACACAAAAATGTAAATTTTCACCAAAAATTTACATTGAGAATTTACACTAGAAACCTTTAGTGCAAATTTCCATCGGAAACATTTAGTGAAAGGTTCGATATATTTTCATTTAAAATTCAGTGCAAATTTTCACTGAAAATTCCAATAAAAATTCAATGTATGATGAAATTTTCAAATCCAAACTAAAAATACACAAAGAAACACATAAAAATACAAATATACATGATAATATTAAATTATATATTTCAAGTGCAAATTGTATTGTGTAAATTTTCCAAACCTATATACAAACATCCAAGTAAATTTGCATTGACATTTAGTGTTTTTACATTTACATTGTAAATCTCCACTAATATAAATCTATACTGAAAATATTCAGTGCAAATTTACAGAACAATACAAATTTTCAATTCGGATTTCCACTTAAATTACAAGTAAAAAATAGATTAATACGTAAATAAACAATGCAAATTTGCACTGGAAAATTACAGTGAAAATTTGAAAAGAAAATTGTCATCTTAAATTTCCAATTTGGATTTCCACTTAAATTATAATTGGGAATATATCAATACACAAATAAACAATGCAAAATTACAGTGGAAATTTCCACTGCAAATTTACAATTCAAATTTCCACTTAAAATTACAATGCAAATGAATTAATATAGAAAAAAATTGGAAATTTTCACCGGAAATTTACATTGAAAATTTGCATTAGAAACTTTTAGTGCAAATTTAAAATGGAAAATTGCAGTTCATATTCCCATTTAAGATTCCAGTTAAAATTTCCCCTTGATATTTACAATAATTATACTGGAATTTTAATTAAATAAATTCTAAAATACATACATGTTTACATTTTTAGTGTAGCTATATTAATATATGAATAATGTAATTTATGGCGAAAATTTTCAATACAAATTTCTGTTAGAAATTTCCAATACAGATATCAGTGGGAAATTTATCGTTCAAATTTTCACATAAAATTAAATTGAAAATATATTAATATATAAATAAAAATGTAAATTTTCACTAAAAAGTAATTTAATGACCATTATTATATTTTCTATACTTATAATAAACAAAAATTGTCAAGACGTAATCTTTAAAAAAACGACCTTATTAGTTTTCCCGTAAAATAATGAAAAAATAGCCATAAATTTTAATATCTTGAAACCATATTTGTTTTATTTTCAAACAATGGAAAAATTTCTATATAAAACACATGAATTTTAAATTTGCACTGAAATTTTATACTATAAATTTGCACTCTAAAATTGATTATGAAAAATCTAAAATAAACGTTTTTATATATTTATTATATATTTATTGTTATTATTAAACATTTTTTATTTTCTAATATTATTAATGTTTTATAATAACATATTTTATTTTTACATTTTACAGTTATTTATTAAAACAGTTTACACAGCTGGGGTATTATCGTCCAACCGTGGCAAATGAAATGTTTTGAATTTTAAAAAACGTTTTAAATCAAAAACCAGATCTGTCGCCACATCACGTTTTTGTCGAGTGGAATTCATCCCGCGGTGTACCTGACCCTCAGGTCCAATCATTGGACCTGAGACGATAATTTTCGCCCTGTGACAACACATGTTACTCTATTTAAACGGGACTCAAAAATATATAAAAAAGGATTTAGAATAGTTTTAAATTTTATAAAAAAGAAATTGATTATAATATTAATTTATATTAGGGGCGTTAAATAAAAAACAATTAGATATCTGGCTATAAAATTTTATTTACTTAATGTTCTTAGTTTTCTTAATGGGATAAAGATAAAAATATTCTTTGAAAAAATATAATTTCAGTGAAAAATAAAATTAGACATAGATAAATGATTTAATAGGAAATTTTTAAGACACCATACCTAAGGGAGACAAACGAGTTCATGTGTGTGGTTGTGCACATAATATGTCACATATAACGAATGCCCAACATGAAGGAAAAATTAAACAAATCTAGCAAGTGCTACTCATCAAATAATTCATAAACAAGTATCTCAAAAAATAAAAGTACCATGGTAACAAACCATTTTTCAGAAATCACAATTCAATTCATGGGTCATTGACTAAAATCAATATTGTTAGGACCGAACTGGTGTGAGAACCATTTTTTAGCTAAGTCTTGTAACTTATGGGAGGAGTGATTCCAGAGAGAACATAATCAGATGGAGATGGTGATGTTACGGTACCGAAGTCCGGAAGTTTGGAACCAGGCAACGACAAACGACATAATAGAACTAGACTATAAAAGGTGGAGGTTGCGTAAGAGTAAACCAACTCTGATGTAAGAGTAACCATGAAGATTCAAAGGACGTGTAAGAATAATCCAGCAAGCCATGTAATAAGATTAACCTAGAGTGGATAATTTGAAGCTTGCATTGTTCAACGGATGAAGAGGTTATGTTAGTGGTTGCCTTTGATCAAGTGAAGTGACGCCCGTGAAGACCGGATCCCTAAGGCATTCTCTCTGCGATGATTGAAAGGCAATGAAAACCAACTGTCTTCATGGGTGTTGTGGAACCTTGTGTACAAATTTACAGGCATTGGTCATTTGAGTGCGACTCTACTTGATTGTAATAATCTTTTGTTTCCTAATAAAAGTTTGTAGTGTCCCCCCAGTGAAGTAGGAATTTCCCATATCACGTTAATCCCTTTTATGTTGTTTTTTTGTTTTGTTCTTTTGTCATTGTCTTTCCGAAGTTCTTGTTTGGTGTACATTGCATTTGTGGCTAGGGTGCATTTTTCATCTCAATTTTGGATACATGTTACACACAGGTTCATTCTAATTCAGTAAGGTCTGAACTTCATTTCTGCCTAAGCTCCAGAGAGTGCTTCTATTTCATGAGGTTTCAGACCCAACAAGTGGTACCATGAGCTTGGTTGTAGAGTTTCAGTACAACCATACGCTATCCAAGATGTTTTAGAGCTTGGTTTACACTAGTACAAATATGGTTTTTATCAGCGCTAAAAATGACCATTAACAGCGCTAGAAAAAGCACTATTAATGTCGGCGAAGATATGGGGGGGGGGTCCCCTTTATCAGCGCTACAAAAAGCGCTGATAAAGACCCCTTTTATCAGTGCTAAAAAAAGCACTGATAAAAATAAAAAAAATAAAAAAAATAAAAAAAATACTGCCAATCTCGAGGGGTAGGGGGGGGGGGTTTACAACGCTTGAGACCCCATTTATCAACGTTTTCCCCACACCCTCCAGCGCCCGCCCGCACCGCCTACACCCTTTATCAGCGCTAGCTTGGTTGTAGAGTTTCAGTACAACCATACGCTATCCAAGACGTTTTAGAGCTTGGTTTACACTACTACAAATATGACTTTTATCAGCGCTGAAAATGGTCATGAACAGCGCTAGAAAAAGCGCTATTAATGCCGGCGAAGATAGGGGGGACCCTTTATCAGCGCTCCAAAAAGCGCTGATGAAGACCCCTTTTATCAGTGCTAAAAAAAAGCGCTGATAAAAATAAAAAAAATAAAAAAAATAAAAAAAATACTGCCAATCTCGAGGGGGGGCTTTTTACAGCACTTGAGACCCCATTTATCAACGCTTTCCCCACACCCTCCTGCGCCCGCACGCACCGCCTACACCCTTTAGAGCTTGGTTTACACTACTACAAATATGACTTTTATCAGTGCTAAAAATGGCCATTAACAGCGCTAGAAAAAGCGCTATTAATGTCGGTGAAGATACGGGGGGGGTCCCCTTTATCAGCGCTAGAAAAAGCGCTGATAAAGACCCCTTTTATCAGTGCTAAAAAAAGCGCTGATAAAAATAAAAAAAAATACTACCAATCTCGGGGGGGGGGGGGGGGGTTTACAGCGCTTGAGACCCCATTTATCAGCGCTTTCCCCACACCCTGCAACACCCGCACGCACCGCCTACACCCTTTATCAGTGCTAGCTTGGTTGTAAAGTTTCAGTACAACCATACGCTATCCAAGACGTTTTAGAGCTTGGTTTACACTACTACAAATATGGCTTTTATCAGCGCTGGAAATGGCCATGAACAGCGCTAGAAAAAGCGCTATTAATGCCGGCGAAGATAAGGGGGGGGGGGTCCCCTTTATCAGCGCTGATGAAGACCCCCTTTATCAGTGCTAAAAAAAGCGCTGATAAAAATAAAAAAAATAAAAAAAATAAAAAAAATACTGCCAATCTCGAGGGGGGGGGGCTTTTTACAGCGCGCTTGAGACCCCATTTATCAGCGCTTTCCCCACACCCTCCAGCGCCCGCACGCACCGCCTACACCCTTTATCAGTGCTAGCTCCTCTAAATCAGCCTTGCGCGCGCGCCCCTGCCTCCACCCAGATTTGATCTCAAGACCTCCCCCTGCGCACCTAAAGACTTTGCCACTCCCCTATATTGATTTGTTCTCTTATTTATGATAGATCTATTTATTTATATATATATATATATATATATATATATATATTTAGTTATATTTATTCGTATAGTAATATATATTTATATTAATATATATATATATATAGTTATATTAATATATATATATATAGTTATATTAATATATATATAGTTATATTAATATATAGTTATATAAATATTCATATGTTGGTATTTTAAATAAAATGGATATTAGTTATTATTTAGATAAAGCTAATATATTTTATATGTAAATATGTTTAATTAATTATTTAAAAAAATTTAATTTTTAGGCGTGAATATATAAAAAATATGTACATATAGTTATATATTTGATTATAAATAGCAGTGCATTATAAAAAACAATAAAATTTTAAATACATAATATCAATATGAATGTAATAACTTGGAATAAATTCAGTCCCCACCCAAAAAAGCCAATAATATCCCCTTAAACGAGGCTGAAAATCCACAAATGTTAAAAAATCGGGGTACCCCGACTAAAAACTCAGTTTTGGAGGCCTTCTGGATCTCTTTTGGCCTCGAAAAACCCTTGATCGAAGTCCCCCAGGTCACAGCGACATAGAGCTTGTCGCGTGCTTCGATTTGATATGTGGTAGAGCTCAAACGGACACCCGGATCAAAAGTTATGACCGTTTGAAGTTTGAGTTGCGTTTTCAACATATTTTGGATCTTTTTTTAATTTTTTTAATTTTTTTAGTCTTCAAATTGTTATTAAATGACTATTACTCCATAATAATTAGCAAATTATTAATTAAAAATATTTTTTTAATTTTTTTATAAGCCATTTTCACTAAATATTTTATATATTAAGTATAATAAGTGTAAATGTATATTTATACTTATCTAAAATATATTTAAAAATTATATATTATATTTACATCAATATAACAATATTGATATAATTATATATTAATATATTATTTTTAATTTTTTTTTTTTTTGAAGTCGAACCCTTTATCAGCGCTTTTTCGTTAGCGCTGATAAAGGGGTGGCGCTGACCTTACCCAGTTTTGTGGTAGTGTTAGTAGCATCATTCTACCCTCGATCTTGTCGGAGAATTCTGGTAAGAAAATCAACATCCCACTTGCATGCTTTTTGGATTCAATGGGAGTTCATTGATTCTGAAAGGAATGACATTGGATGAGAGTAAGGTCCAAATTGAGAAATTTTACAGGATGCATTTCAGATTTTAGAAGATACTGATAGTGGATTGTCTACTACGGAAGGATCTTGATCTTTTGTTGACAAGTGTCAAACCAGAAGTGATTAAAAAGGAAGAATGAGAGGTAGGACAAGGAATCAATGAGATTGATTTGCATGTCACTATCAAGAAATGTGGCCTATAACATCCATGAAGTGTAGATAACTTTATGAAGACACTCACCGATATATTTGAGAAGCCAATTGCAATGAAAAAAGTGTTTCTGATACTGAGGCTATTTGGTATGAGAATATCAGAGGGAAAACTGATGATTGATCATGTCAACAACTTCAACATGTTTTAGAGTTAGTTGGAATCGATAAAAGTAAAGTTCATGGATCCAGAGTGGGAATTTTTGTTGCTTTCATCACTCAATGAATCGTGAGATGTGATGGTTATGACAATAAGCAACTCAAGCGGTAAGATTGAATTTGTGTTTGCATAAATTCAGGATCTAATTCTAAATGAGGATATTTAGTGAAATGAGATCTAGGATTTAATTGGAAATTCCTATAGTGTAGAAGGTAGAGGGCATCCAATTACATAAAAAGTAACAAGAAAGGGAAAGGAATAAGAAGTAAAATCCAGTGCAGTTTGGTTGATGGGAGTCCCATGTAATGGTATTGCAGGAAGAAATTCTGTATGAAGAAAGATTGTAGTGAGAAAAGAGTCAATTATAGAAGATATGCTTTCGAAAATGCATCAATGAATTATATTTTGAATGATACAAGTAAACTTTTGATGAGTATCACCAATCCACTTGAGTCTTCGATCGTAGACTACGAGGCTTCTTTTCACTCTACATTTGACGAAAGAGTATGAGAAATCCTACTTCTAGAAGATTCAACAAGGTATATATTGTTGATGATGAAGCTCTTGAGACAATGGGCAAGGGTGATGTTGCCATTCAAACTCAAAAACAGAGGCTTGCTGGACTTTCAAGAAGTTTGGAACATACAAGGGTTAAAGAAGATTTTTTTTGGGTAAGATAACTTGAAGACATGAGTTTTTGTACTACATTTACATGTAGAGCATGAAAAATTAAACTCACTTCCATGATTGTGGACAAAGGAGTGAAAGATGAAATATTATACTGGAAGAGAGTTTTTGAAGGAGCAATGCATGTCTTGCCTCAAGCCCGAAGGCCTTTATATTTATATTAATTTTTTGGATAACCCCTCTTTTTTTAATGGGTTGAGAGGGAACCCTTTTACATGATCCGTTGGCCCAGAGGCATAGGTCCTAGTACATGACATGAGGCCCAAGCACCAGATATGCAAAACAACCCCTCCCTAGCTCCTTGCTTCACTTGATGCTCCTAAGCTCCCACCCTTGAAGAACTAAATGACTAGCATTTCCCCATACAGAACTGCATGTTTCCTGGCACCAATAGAGAAGTCCATACCCTCTCATCATTCCCATTCTATATTGCCCTGCTGGTGGTTACCTCATGCTCCAATCTTCCTCATCTGGGTCTGCACCAGTGGATTTGGCCTGCCCATATCCCGCCTGAGCATGGCCCATGTCCACCACCAAGCTCACCGAGACCCTTCCATGTTCCCACCTCCACCGTGACCCCATGTGCCGTCGAACCAATGTTGGTTCCAAGCGCAATGGAAGCGTGCAATAGTGGGAGATATATTAAAATTTATTTTAATATTGAGTTGTTCAAAACCCCGAGCGGGGATCTTGCATGTCAAATTTATAATTAATTTATTTAATATCGAAAGAAAGCAAATACCTTAATTCAGGATCTTACTTCAATGTGGATATTGATCATATAGAAAAAAACCTTTCAGATTTTCTTTGTTGCACTGTGAGGATCTAAGGATATAATCCCTCTAACAGTGATTCATATGCGCTCCTTTGAACTCCAAGCAACACCAATCGATATTCAGGTGCTAGCGCAACAAATCAATTGTCTTGCGTTGTTTGTGTTGATCACTCGTCCTTTGATCTTGAATGGATTTCTTTTGTGTTTCTCATTCTTGAGAGGGAGAGAGGAGGAGGATTCGAGAGAGATTTTTTTGTGCACAACAATTCTCTATTTCTGATTTCACACCCTACACAATAGACATAACCATATATCACAGAAATACATAGTGTGTGACCCTTTTGGATTCTTTTTCATTTTCATTAGGTGGACATGCCTAAATTCCATGATTATTGTCTAATAACGGGTCAAGGCACTCAAGAGAAAGAACTTAATATCGCAACCACAACAACCACATGCAAATGTTCACTGTGTAATATAATCTATTTGTCTCAATATCTCATCAAGAAGGTTGCACACTTGTGTAATGAATTGGATTTTACATGTATTATTTTTGGATATTGTATGATTTATTTTTGAGACTAGGTGCTGATAAGGCATGCGATTTCGAGGTCTGGTGTGCCTGAAATAAAATTTTGAAATATATTACATATATTAAATAGCACATGCACACAATTTTCCTAAAAAAGAGGAATAAATTCTAAATGGGGGCCCATATCAAAAATTTGAGGGCACTGTTGAGTTTAGAATGTAGGGTTTACCCTAGGCGCAACGTAACCTTGATCGGTATGGGATGTTTGTAAAAAAGTCATCACGGGCGTGGAACTGAATAAAATAATTAAATAAATTATTTTATTTTATTTTATTTTGTTGATGCAGTGACATGACCTATTTAATAAATACTTGGTTATGGGGAATTTCTAGGTTTAGCCACTAAAACCTAAAGATCCAAAGGACCGTTGGAGTGCATCAAACAAGATTCTGTTGGCAGACGAGGATCCAATCAGAGATCGATGACCGGTGCGAGACGAAATCAAATGATCTCACCAACGATCAAAACGCAGCTCCATTCTTCATCAGTGATCGATCCAAATCAAGGTAGGACGTTTGTTTTTATTGGATTATTTTCCCATTCTTAATTTATACCACGAATGCAAATCAATCAGTGAATATATTGATTTTCGGATCAGTCGTCTTGCAGGATGGGTTAGATTAATCGGGATTTGGGAGATTTTCTTCAAGATTTAAATTGTTTATTCTTCACTTGTCATTATAATGAAAAAAAATTGAGGTCGACATGAACATCGACCAAGGTCCATTCCTCTTATTTGTTCTTATGCATTTCTCCCCTGAATCTTTGTTCATCGCGAGAATTCTATGTTTGGACCATGGTTCAACAAATCCTGATGAATCGATCGCTGCACATCCATTTCTTGGTGAAACAATTCAATATTATAAATCTAGGATCAACACGACGCGATGGTGGTGTGATGATGGAAGCGGTAATGAATCAGACAGTTTTGGATACCCGATTTTGCATTCTTCGGTGAGCAATGAAGAAAGACATGTAAATCCATTTTTCAAACTGATTTGATGGCTAGAATGTGTTGTTTGTCGATGGCGTGGATCAAATGAGATAAAACCTTGATTTTTCGATGAGTCATGTAATTAGATTGAAGGTCAGAGGCATGAAGTTGAACACATATTTCAGATCTTGAATTCAGGAAAAATCCACACTACATAGCGTGTAACTCAGAGCCACACACCATGTGGGCCCCTCCTAGTGGTGACTAGGGTTTTTAGAGAAAGTTAAGTATCACACGGTGTGTGACCTTATCACACAGCGTGTGGTTTCTCCCTAGTGGATCGACATGTACCTCAGAGGGTACACGAACACGGGTTGGAGTACATGAGTTAGAGCACGCAGTGTACTCCCCTATGCGGACACAGCCTGAACCAGTACATGAGATAATCTGTGTACCAGTACATGGGAAGAGTACACAGGAAGCCGACATGCTGGGTACTGTTACATGGATACGGGAAGGAGACATGGTTTGTTTACACAGGCAGGACCGAGGGTCAAGGGACACGTTGTGTAACCCTAAACATTCCATGTACTCCTTAAAAAATGACTTGAATCCCTTGTCCTCTATACCTTGGAAATTTTTAGTTAGGGTGTGTTCCCCTTATCCTTTCCTTGAGGGTTGGTATGGAATCACCTCCTACTCCTAGGATAACGATCCCTTCAACATGACTTCTTGGATAGAGTTTTTTGAATCCTTCTGTGAGTCCTAGAGTGAGATCCTCTATTCATCATCATTCCCTAAGTTGAATTCTTAGTACTTTCATGACCAAAACTACGCAGGCGCCGATCCTCTACTTAGCGAGTTAATTCAGATTGAGTTGTTGGTATACCCCATGTCCTTGGTAGTGATCCTCATCTGTGTATCGTATCTCTTTATTCTTTTAGCGTGTACTTCTTATGATGAGACCCGAGGAGCAGTATCTCTCAAATGGACGTCATCAGTGTTATCATATTCAAGAGTGTGTTCTCCCAGATCAGTGCTATGTGGAACCTTCAAGCTAGAATCCTAGGTTGGCCATTACAGTTGTGAATTACTTTTGAGACTGTGTGTCTTTGTTGAGTATATATGGATATTATTATTATATGTGTTGTAGACATATATCTGTGTAGAACTAACTTTAATTATTTTTTTGTAGGCTATTTGGTTTCGAGGTGTCCTATTGGGTATTGTTATACTCACCCCTGCACAAGCTTGTCCCATAAGTGTTGTGTCTTGTGCAAAGATCGACCTTTTGACAGAGTCCTTGAAGGATCAGGATTGAATGGGGCTTAGTGAGACCAGATAGATCGAGGTGTGTTCCTGTGGTATCTTAATAGCACTCCCAGTTTTACTTTTAGGTTGGAATTATTTTTAGTCTCATTGTGGTGGGAATGTATTCGACCTTGTCTAATTTCCTTCACTTCCTTTTGTACTCCGGTTGTGGGTTTTAGATGTATGCATACATGGTTGTTTAGTTGTTTTTACATTTTAGTATTGTATAGGCTTAGATATGTGTGCATGTGTACAAGTACTTAGGCTAAGTTCTCTCATGTTAGTGATATGCCTACTCAGAGTTAGTCTCCAGCCCCTAGCCTATTAGAGGCAGGCTTGAGGAGTTGCGGAACAGGTCCCACTGGGATGGGTCATGACAGAGTGGTATCAGAGTAATCAGTTCTACCTTATGACCAGAGTCCATGAGATTGATTTGGGGTAACAATGTTAAGATTTTCGAGTTTGGCTTTCAGGACAGGGACTCCAGTGCTGGTGCGATGACCAACATATCCATACATTGGGACTCTGATCACCTGCTTTCCGACTGAATACATGAGAAGACTAGTTGCATGGAAAAAAATGGTTCATGCATCATATAGGAATGAGTTGCGGTTTCCATTCCATTCTTGAGTCATCTATCCAGATATACTCATTGACTATGGTACATATTATTTATTTTAGGATTCCTTCACGATGTATTCCATCTAGGATTCAACATCATGATCATGATGATGATCCCCTTAGTGATGAGGGGTCGATACAGGGACCAGTTCTAGAGGTGCTTCCTTTAAGTGGTGAACCAACTATATCATCACCTCTTGAGCAGTTTATGGCACTTGGAGTACCAGCGAATGAGGTGCGTTGGCTGAGTGCACTTCATGAATTTTAGCAACAGATACCCCTCAGGTTTCGAGGCAAGGCTGACCCGCAGGTGGCTAACGACTGGATTGAGGCAATGAATCAAGTTTTCCTTATGGTTAGGATACCAGAAGATTAGATAGTGGTCCTAGTGGCAAGCCTTATTCATGACTCAATAGGGTGATGGTGGGGGTTAGTGACCCGGTCTTATGATGATGTGAATCTATCATAGTCAAAGTTTGAGTGTCTCTTCTAAGAGGATTTATCTTCATCTATGTTAAGGGATGTATGTATCTAGGAGCTTCTAAAACTCCAACATGTAAACATGAAATTAGCATATTATTCATTGAGGTTTACCAATCTATCCAGGTACTCCATGGATACAGTTCAAGATCAGTTCTTCAGGGCTCAGACCTTTGAGTGAGGGCTACGTAGAGACATCTGATCCAGTGTTATCCCTATATTCATTTTTACCTATGACGAGGTACTAGAGTGAGCTTTTATGGTTGATAGTTTCTTGGCTAAGCAGATACAACCAGTAATTACTGATAGTGGGCAAGAAGGAGCAGAGACCTTGGTAACAAGGAGCTGACATTAGTCTTAGAGACCTGGATGTGTGAGACATTTCAGGAGGAGGTCCCAAGATAGAGTCTTGGCATTTCTGGGATCTTAGGATGAGTCTAGTCAACTCAGGGAGAGGCAGTGCTACTCATGTGACGGTAGAATACATCTTGCACGAGATTTTCCAACCCGCCGTACGGATGACTAAGAGACTGTGGATGAGCCACCAAGGTAGAGGTAGCAGAAGGAGTAGATAGGTATGTAGGGCGGTGGAAATAGAAGAGGGGAAGGTAGAGAAACATGAGGTGGTGGATTATTTGACTTGTTACTGCCACCACCCCCAAGTGGTTCATACTTGGCTCAGGGTGCCAGAGGATAGGGAAGGGGACAACTGCATACGGTCGAAACATACAACCTAAAGGCTCAAGGAATGATACAAGGTATGATCTTTGTCTTTTCTACCTTATTTGTAGTATTGATATACATATATTCTAATCATTCCTTTTTTCCCACATATCTTGTATAATACTTAGATATTCCAGTTGATCTCTTGGCTCAACCCTTGCATTTGGAGACTCCTACTGGAGACAACTCAACAATCACAAACTTATGCTGATAGTGTGACCTAACTCTTGGAGGCAAGAGTTTCTATTTGGATCTCTTTATAGTAGCAATGAGGCCTTACAATTCCATCTTAGGTATGGATTGGTTATCCACAGTGCAAGCCCAAATTGACTATTTTAGGTGAAGGATGTAGTGTGTCCACAATGATGGGACTAGGTTCTCCTTTATTGGTGAAAAGGAAACCCATGCAGCACAGGATGGACTCATGCATAGGAGGGTGCAGGAGATTACTCATTAGTTGGATAGCCTAACCCTTGGTGTAGTGGAAGTAATGAGTTCTCAATTTTCTATAGTGGTGGCGGAGTATGAGGACGTCTTCCCTAAGGATGTTCGAGGATTACCTCCTCGCTGAGATATAGACTTCTATATTGACCTACACCTTAGGATGACACTGATATCTATGCCAACATATCATATGAATCCTTCAAAGATTCATGATTTGAGGGTGCAATTGGAGGACTTGTAGAGGAAGGAATTTGTTAGACCCAACATTTCACCCTTGGCAGCCCCATTTTCATTCGCTAAGAAGGATGATGAGAGCTTGAGGTTATATGTGGATTACCGATGCTTGAACTAGGTAACTGTGAAAAAAAAAGTATCCACTACTGAGGATCGATGACCTATTTGATCAGTTGAGAGGGGCACAATGGTTCTTGAAGGTTGGCCTCTGAGCAGGCTATCACCATTTGGGAGTACAGGATGGGGATATGCCGAAAATGACATTCAAATGTCGCTATAGTCACTACGATTACTTGGTGATGCCCTTTGGAATGATGAACACCCCAACAATTTTCATGGGACTCATGAACTAGATATTTCAGCCTTTCTTAGACCAGTTTATGGAACTATTCATCAATGATATATTTGTGTACTCGGTGTTTGAGGAGGAGTACACAAGACACTTGAGGATGGTTTTCGACATACTCCAAGAGCACCAACATTGTGGAAAGTTCTCAAAGTTTCAATTATGGATTCAGGTAGTACACTTTCTAGGAAATAATATCTCATAATATAAAGTAGAAATGAAACCGACCAAGGTTGAGGTAATGTTAGCTTGGGAGACACCCAATAACGTGACAAAGGTGAAAATCTTCCTTGGGTTTAAAGGATTTTACTAGAGATTCATACCTGATTTCTCTAGGATATCAACACCCATGATAGCTTTGACCCAAAAAGGGAAGCCTTTTGTGTGGGAAGAGAGGTGACAACAGGTTTTATAAGAGTTGAGATGGATATTGTTGATTGCTCCCATCTTGAGATTTCCAAAGGAGGGTGTCGAGTATATAGTGTTCTATGATGGATCATGAACCAGGCCCAGTTGTGTTCTGATTCAGAGGTGGGCGTTGATTGCCTATGGTTCACATCATTTGAGACCACATGAGCATAATAAAGTGACCAATGATCTTGAGTTATAAGTGGTAGTATTCACACTAAATATGTGGTGAAACCACCTAATTAGAAAGTGATTTATTATCTTTTCCAATAATAAGAGTCTCAATTATATCATCTCTCATAAGGATATTAAATTGAGGCATAGGTGATGACTAGAGTTTTTCCAGGATTATGACTTAGAAATTGTCTATACTCCTTGGAAGGGGAACATGGTAGTGGACGCTCTCAGTAGGAGATCCTGTTCGCAGTTACTGAACAAGGTGTTAGATCAGTTGGCCTCATTTCATTTATCCTTTGTGGATGGAGATGTAGCAGCTTACCTTTAGTCAATGGTTATCACCCCCCACTCTTGCAACGAGCCAGGGAGGTAAAATTAAGGGATACTTACTATGAGACCCTACATACTCAAATATCCACTGGACATGCTCCTAATAGATTTTATAAAGGTGTGCGGTATGTCATTCTTTTTGGAGGTTACATGATGGTACTAGTGATGTTACTGGAGGGGATTTTTAGAGAGTTTTATACATCTCCTTTTGTGGTACATCCAGGTGTGAAAAAGATGTACCAGGACCTATGATGTCAGTTTTTGTGGCCATGGATGAATAATGGAGCTGCAGAGTTTGTATCTCGATGCCTGAATTGTCAGTAAGTGAAGGCTAAACACCAAGTTCCGGTGGTTTTAGCTCAAAATCTAAAGGTTCCATAATGGAAGTGGGATGAGATATCCATGGACTTCATGATGGGATTACCATGTACATCTAGGGGATAAAATTCCATTTGGTTTGTTAAATAACAAATTACCAAGTCGGATAACTTCTTAGATATTCAGTAGTAGGGTTCAGAAGAGAGCTTGAGACACCTCTATGTGCAGGAGATAGTTTGACTTCATGGAGTTCCATCAACGATCATTTTCGATCATGATACTCGCTTCACATCCTGGTTGTGGAAGAGATTTCATGAGGTGTTTGGGGCTCATTTACTCTTGAGCATGGTGTTTCACCCCCAAAATGATGGACAGATAGAGCAGACCATTCAGGTTCTAGAGGACATGCTGCGGGCTTACATGTTGGGCTTTGGCTGTAGTTGGGAGGATCACCTACCTCTGATGGATTTTTTGTACAATAACATCCACCATTCAACCATCGGTATGGAAACATTCAAATATTTTTATGGTAAAAATTATAGGTCACCACTTTGCTAGAATGACCTTGGAGAGTCAGCACTCATGGGCCCAAAGCTGGTGCGAGCAACTACTAAGAAGGTTAAAATCATCCAGGAGCAGATGAGGATTGTATAGAGCTGTCAGAAATCTTATGCGGATAGGAGATAGAGGACTTTGGAGTTTTAAGAGGAAGACCATGTGTTCCTATAGGTTTCAAATCAATGTGGATTATAGATATTTGTATAGGGTGTCAAGCTATCCCTCAGATTCATTGGCCCTTTCTAGAAATATCATAGATATGGAGAGGCGGAGTAAAACTTAGCTCTACCTCTATATTTAGACTAGTTACATGATGTATTTATTATTTCGCGGATGTGGAGGTACATGCATGACCCATCACATGTTATCAACTGGGGAAATCTGGACATCAAGGATGAATAAACCTTTATTGAGTATCTAGTACCGAATGAGGATCGACAGAAGGGGATCCTTCGTGGGTGATCGATTCATTTAGTGCGTGTCTGGTGGAAACACAATAATCTTCAGGAGAGAAATTGGGAGCAAGAGGCTCAGATTCATGCTTAGTACCCACATCTCTTTGTGTAGAGCTTATTTTGGATTTTCAGGATGTAAATCCCCAAGGTGGGGAGAATGTAATGATTCGTATTTTCCATGTATTATTTTTGGGTACTGTATGGATTATTTTTGAGACCAGAAACTGAGACGGCATGCAATTATAAAGCCTGGTGTTCCCAAAATAAAATTTTAAAATATATTACATATATTAAATAACATGTGCATGTAGTTTTCCTGGAAAAGTAGAATAACTTCTAAAAGGGGGACCGAATAAAAAATACGAGGGAACTGTTGAGTTCAGAATGTTGGGTTTACCCTATACACAACATAAAATTGGTCGGAATGGGGCATTTGCAGAAAAGTCATCACGAAAAAAAAGGAATAAAATAATTAAATAAATTATTTTATTTTATTTCATTGAGGCAATGACCTAACCTATTTTATAAATACATGGTTATCGGTAATTCCTAGGTTTAGTAGATAAAACCTAGATATCTAGAGGACCATTGGAGAGCATCAAACAAGATTCTGTTGGTGGATGATGACCGACTCAGAGATCGATGAATGATGCAAGACCGAATCAAAGGATCTTGCCAATGATCACAGTGCAACTCTTTTCTTCATCAGGGATTGATCCAAATCAAGGTAGGACATTTTTTTATTGAATTATTTTACCATTGATAATTTATACAATGAAAACGAATCAATCGATGAATGAATTGATTTGTTAATCAGTTGTTTTACAGGATGGGTTAGATTAATTGGGATTTGGGATATCTTCTTCATGATTTAAATTGCAGATTCTTTGCTTGTCATTATAACGACAACGAATCAAGGTTGAAACGAACATTAATTGAGGTATGTTCCTCTTATTTGTTATTTTTATTTTCTCCCCCGATTCTTCATTCACCTTAGACATTCTTCATTTGGCATGTGGTTCGACATATCCTAATGAATCAATCATTGTGCATCCATTTCTTAGTGCAATGATCTGATATTATAGATATGGGATCAACATGGAATGATGGTGGTGTGATGATGAAAATGGTGGTGAATCATACAGTTTTGGATACCTAATTTCATGTTATTTGGTACACAATGAAGAATGACATGTAGATCCATTTTACGAACTGATTTTATGGTTGAAACACATTTTTCATCAACGACGAGGCTCAAACAAGACAAAACCTTAATTTTTTGATGAGGCTCATGATCAGATCAAAGGTTGGAGTCACAAAGTTGAACTCGGATTCCATATATGTAATTCTAAAAAAAATCCACACTACACGACATATAACTTGGATCCACAAGCTGTGTGGGACCCTCCTAGTGGTGGCTATGGTTTTTAGAGAACATTAATAATCACACGGTGTGTGACCCTATCACACAATGTGTGGTCTCTTCCCCATGGATCAATGTGTACCTCAAAGGGTACATGAACATGGGTTGGAGTACACATGTTGGAGAACACCGTGTACTCCCCTACACAAACATGGCCTGGACAAGTTCATGGGAATCCGAAACACCGTGTACTTTTACATGGACACAGGCAGGAGACATGTTCTATTTAAATAGGCAGAACCTGGGGTTAAGGGACACAATGTGTAACCCTACTACATGCTGTGTACTCCTTAAAACATAGTTTGGAGCCCTTGTCCTATGTATCTTGGAAAAGTTTAGTTAGGGTGCGTTTTCCTTATCCTTTCCCTAAGGGTTGGTATAGAATCACCTCCTACTCCTAGGACAATGATTCCTTCAGTAGAAATTCTTAGATAGAGTTTTTGGAATCCTTCTGTGAGGCCCAGAGTGAGATTTTCTATTCATCATCATTCCCTAGGTGGAGTTCTTGGTATCATCATGACCAACACTATGCGGGTGCTGATCCTCTACTCAACAGTTTAATCCATCTTGAGTTGTTGGTATACCCCATGGACTTGGGATTTATCCTCATTTGTGTATCGTATCTCTTCATACTTTTAACGTGTACTTCATAGAATGAGACATGATGGGAAGTACCTCTCAAATGGATGTCATCAATGTTATCAGACTAAGGAGTGTGTTCTCCCAGACGAGTGCTATGTGGAACCTTCGAGCTGGAATCCTAGGCTGGCCATTACGGTTGTGACTTACCTTTAAGACCATGTGTCTTTATTGAGTATATCTAGATATTATTTTTATATGTGTTGTAGACATATACCAGTGTAGATCTGAATGTACTTCTTTCATTGTATTCTTTTTGGTTTCGAGATTTCCTGCTGGGTATTGTTATAGTCACACCTTCACGAGTTTTTCCTGCATGTGTTGTGTCTTTTGCAGACTATCGACCTTTTGAGAGAGTCCTTGAAGGACCAGGACCAAACAATATTTAGTGAGACCAGACAGACTGAGGTGTGTTCCAGTGATATCTTGACAACAGTCCTAGTTTTACATTCAGGTTGGACTTTTTTTTAGACTCGTTGTGGTGGGATTGTATTCAGCCCTATTTACTTTACTTCCCATCATACTCTCATTGTGGGTTTTAGATGCATGCATGCATAATTGTTTAGTTGTTTTTACATTTCATCATTGTATTGGATTGGAGATGTGTGCGTGTGTATAGGTACTTAGGGTAAGGTCTCCCATGTTAGTGATATGCTTACGCAGTACTAGTCACCAACCCTTGTCCTATTGGAGGTGGTCTTGGCGAGTCACGACATGAGCCCCATTGGGAAGGGTCATGACAATATGTGTCACCAACCTATTTTCTCAATATTTTCTTTGACTATCTGAAATAAACAAGTCGTTACACCATGACCATGAAACTAAAGGTGATATTTCTATTCGAATCAAAGGGTCGAGATATAAGCTTTGATAAAGATGGAAGGGACACATCCTTCCTCAACTTATCCATTAATGATGTGTCAATCATGACACACCCAATGTACCCTACCTCATTGTGAACATATGGAATAACAGTTTTTATAAGAAAATCTAAGTTCATGAGTCATGATATGCATTCATGATAATATTAAAGTCTAAGGATCATTACACACACTCATAAATATGAATATCTGATGACACCAAAACATATAAAATTTCAATTGGAGGGTATGTTCTCGTAATCTCCCATCTTGGAGATTTCCAAGTGTGAACTTATTGAGAATAATCCTTATCTTCTTAAGAGTATTTTCACTTGATAGTCTATATACTATGTGTCCCATCATAGTATGATATCCGACCGTAGAATTATATTTAAGAATATCATCATAACACTTCAAGGTTCTTATCATAGTGGGGAACTTCTATGACCTTATAAATGTGATGTGTACTCTAATATATTATTACATTAGAGTCATGTAGAACAATGAAAAATATGTAATAAGAAGTTTTATTAACATTCAATATATCAAGTATACATGTAATCAAAGTAAAAGGAGTCGGTCCTATGACACCAAATCCAACAACCAACCCACCACCATCATGCCCGATATCACAACCCACCATTGGTCCACTTACAATGAAAAATCCTCACTACCTCCAAGCTACTCGACCCACTTTAAATGAGGTTAGGCCATCATCCGTTGATGTTATTGATGTCGACCACCTCTACCTCTATAGAGGGACCTTCCTCCCTTTATTGTAATCTCTTCCATCGAGAATCCCTACTGAGCACCTGCCTCCACCTTCCAATGCCATGACCTTACTCTCATACAACCATGAACAAAACCCATAATTCACAAAGTTACGACATGGATGTCTTGGTCAGTTAAGTGAGAAAGGGATGAAAGTACTTCCTGGTAAAGGTATACTAAAACGTAGAATCATGGAGTATGGAATGATCGAAGATTGTATTATTGGAAAGCATAGGAAGGTGTATTTTTTAATGTAAGAAAAAACATCCAAGGATTAAAAGTTAGAGCTGATTCAAAGAGATGTAAGGGGGTATGCTTCGGTCCGTTCTCACAAAGTCTCATTATACTATGTTACCTTCACCGATGACACAACAAAAAAGGTGTGAGTGTTATTTCTCAAGAAAATATCTGAAGTTTTTGGAATCTTTGTTCAATGTGTTAGGCCCCAATGTGAGATAGGACAAATGGTTAAGAGTGTGTGTGGGGGGGGGGGTGAATTGACCTTTTAAATAATTTTAATTTTTTTTATCACAGTTAATATAAAATTTTCAATGAAAATTAAAAATAAATGAACATAGTTATTTTTATACCAGTTCAGATCTAAATGATCCATTTTATACTCTTCAATCCTATAAAACAAAAATATAAATGAAACCCATTATGATAGAATCTAATAATTTTGATGGGGAGACACAACCCTTTAAAACTACCTTTTTAAACTATGGAAGCACAACCTAGGACTGTGTTTTTCTCACTTGGAGTCACAACCTAGCTAGATTCCTTTTGAGGTGGTGGAAGAAACCAAACCCGCCTTTAACTCAAGCAAGGGATAACCAAAAACCTTTCCTTTTACAGGTTAGTAACAACCATCAAGTACCTTTTTTTTGGGTTAGTGTAACAAAATAATACTACCTTTTATGGGAAGTATAACCCAATACAATTACACACATATAAAATGATGGAAATAAGTAAGAACCATAAAAACTGGTTGGATAATTTGAGTAGTAGTGTCAAGGAAAAGATGTTCTCTCTAAGTAGAAAATGATCGAAAGGATGAAACTTCATATGATAGAGTTCTAGTTAATTCTCACAAAATTTTATTGTAGAGTACAACTTAGAAATATCCTCAACCCCATTTTTGAACTAGTTCTACCAAACTCAATATATATATTTCCTACACATACATTAGATTCAAAATATAAAACTCATTGTATTTTATCTTTACCAATGAAATGGGTGAATTTCTCTATCTAATGCACTTGGAAAACATAAACATGTGAGTTCACTTCAATATTCTATAAAAAATAAATAGGATATACATTGTGTGGTCCATAATAAATGAACACAACTTTAATATATTGTAACGACCCAAACTTTCATTAATGAAAATTTCTCTTGATCTAATTAAATGTCTTATTATGGTTATAAAATGTGAACTTCATTGGTTTTATGTTTTTGGATTTTAAAATAATGTTAAGAATTGTGACCATTGCTAATATAGTCGTTGAACAGTGACCACATGATTAGTATAAATATAGGGCTTTAACAAATCCAATTTACTCAGACAAAGGAAGCGATGTCCTCATCCAGTAGACATGCCCCATATAAATCCCATTTGTTAGAGCTCGGAAAGGAGGTTGCGTCTTTGGGCATTTGTCATGACCCCATCACACCAAAGATGCCCATCTTGAGATGGCAATGGTGAAAGGGAGATAATGACCCCCAAGTCCCGCCTCCAGTAGGCCCCGGGGTGGCGACTAGCACCAAGGGTATGAGTTTTCACAAATATGGGAGGCATTACCCTTTTTATTTATTTAGGATCGGGAAATACGACAAGTCAACCACCAAAAAGGAAAATAACAAGTGTATAGAAATAAACCCAAACCAAGCCCACATGCATGTTTAAACAATTTTATAACAAGGTAAAAGTACAAGAAAGCTCAAAGTACAATACCAAAAGAAAACAAAAGCACAATAACAGCAACAACTCCAACTGTCCGACTAGTAGGGTCCCGCACGGCCCTGGTAATCCTCCTGGAAACCTGAAAGTAAACGTAGGGTGAGCATACAAGTATACTCAGCAAGGAAACCTAAAGCTCTCATGCACAAGTGGGGAGACATCCTAATGTCCCGTGAGAACAACAGAAGAAACCTAGCAAGGAAATTCTATCCACCCAACCTCACCAGCCACACTCACCAAAAACACAATCACCACAGGCAGTAGTATATAAAAACAAGAGTATTGGGTACCCCACACCATTTCCCTTTAGTTAACTGCTCTTCCTAACGGCGAACGTCCTGACGCTGCCACACTCTCCCCGCCCGCACACACCTGGGCCCCACAACCATGTATCCCGCACACACACACCTGGGCCTCACAACCATGTATCCCGCCCGCACACACCTGGGCCTCACAACCACATATCACACCCGCACACACCTGGGCCTCACAACCACATATCCCGCCCGCACACACCTGGGCCTCATAACCATATATCCCGCCCGCACACACTTGGGCCTCACAACCACGTATCCTACCTGCACACACCTGGGCCTCATCCCAAAGATTTTTGGGAAACAGTAGAACCTGCCCGAAGAGTCTTGGGCTGAAACCACCCCAATCGAAACCTACCCGAAGAGTCTTAGGTGTAAGGTCGCCTCAAGCCATCACAGCCTAGGGGAGAAGGAGCAGGAAGGAGCTAGTAACTAAAGGAAAAACACCCTCTCCCATGAAATGGGAGTGTTCGACACTAAGTGCTCAACATGGGTGGGGTGCGATAAAACACAAAAGATACAGATATATATATGTATACCAAACACACAACCCAACCTATGGCTTCTAAACAGAGAAACTGATCACGTTCCTTGGCATTGCTACTACGAAGCGTGCATAAAAAAAACAACCCCAACCCCATTTAGGTTTTCACATTTCAGCAGAATTAGTTTATTTAGTTCCTTAACTACTGGGCAACTATCCAAAACCAGCCACATCGATCGTTCATAAAACATATCCCTGCCATCCAAAAATCAAGTTAGGAAAACACAAGCAACACAACCAAGTCCTTGTTATCAACCAACCAACCCATTGATTATTAATATCGTTCCATTACCATGACCCAACATTCATTAACTCTTCCACTTTTATTTATTATTCACAACCCATAATCCGTTCATATTCAAACCCATACCTGCAGCCCCACTGCCAACCGCCATAACCACAACCGCACCGTACATCATTATCCCTTTAATACCACTTATCGCAGCCCCGCTGCCCGTCACTAGCATAATATTCACACCAACCCACAACCAAGTCAACCGCAGCCCCGCTGCTCACCCAAACAACAACAACCCACAAAACATCCCCATCACATGCTACGTATCCAAGCCAACACCCACATGTTCATTATTCAATTTTGATTAACCGGGGTGACCACACAAGGGTTCCATATTTTTAAACAACCAACTTTACGTGATTAACCAATTTCCACATTCCACAAAGTTCTATTCACAAAAACAGTCTAGAAAGATAGGGAAACATTTAATTACGCAAGAAAAGGCCCCCAACGACCGTGATTTTCAGTAGGCATAAGCCTATTCAATTCATGACATATCAAAAGGATAAGCAAATATAAACATAACAACTTCCCCATCCCCGTTCTTTAACCAGTTATTATCTTTATTTAACCGTTTCAAATGTTTTTCACGTAAACAAGAGGACACCCACCCCACATGATACACAAATTTAGAGAGACAAAGGTAAGATCCCTACCTCAACAGGTTCTGATCACAACGCTCCCTCGGATCGACTTTAGAAGACGTCTGTCAGCGTCCGTCACTTCTATCGGGTCCCGAAAAAACCTCCTTGGGTGGAAGTTGGAAAGGAAAGGCTGAAGTAAAGACAACAGATCCAAGATCGGAAGTTCTGCCTCGTCGTTACGATCCCGTGGCCACTAACGAATCGTAAATCGGAGCTCGGACGAAGAAGTTATGGAAGAAAGAGCCTTTGTGTCTCTTGGGAGAACTCTGCTCAGAGGAAAGGGGAGGAGAGGGGTGAGTTGAAAAGGAGGGGACCCCTCCTTTTATAGGTGAGAAAAGCAAAAGTACACGGTGTGTACTTTATGGTACATGGCGTGTACTCGGTTATTTCACACGGTCTCCACGCGGCTTCCAACACGGCTCCGCGGCCGTTGACTGGTCAGCACACGGTTTGGGGGTAACGCATACGCGGGGAGGGACTATACGGCGTATAGTTTGGACACACGACGTGTACCCATTTATTGCACACGACAAGGACACGACTCCAACACAACACAAGACTGTTGACTGGTAATGCATACGCGGGGAAGGACTACACGACGTGTAGTACTGGACACACGGCGTGCACCCATTATTTCACACAGCAAGGACATGGCCTTCAACACGGGGTATACCGGGAAAGGGGGTACACGACGTGTACTCAAACTACATGGCGTGTAGTTTCAAAATTCTGGAAAGCGTGGGAAAAGTCCATTTTACCCTCCAGAACACTTCTTGACCTTCTTTTTGACAAAGGAATGGGCCGGAGAGGTTCGGGCCATTACATCAGATACCTCTTAAAACATTCTCGTCCCCAAGAATTCAAAAACTAACCCAGAGGAAACCCAACAAGATACCTCTTAGGGTTCTCATTATAACAGGAACCCAACCAACAACCCTAATCATATGCGTTAGGAATTCCTTCTCCTATGTCGAGATATTATCCGCTTTAGGCAGCACCGACTCGCCTGCATGGGTTTAATCGCATCCTCATTAATGCGTCTCGATTAAGAATTAGGTCTTCCCACTTTCATACGTTAGGATTTTTCAACTCGTACTACCCCCAACACCACACAACCAACACACTACCTGAACACGTGGTTTTGGGAAAATTCCTTCTCCTATGTCGAGATAATATCCACTTTAGGCGGCACTGACTCGCCCGCATAGGTTCAATCACATCCGCATTAATGCGTCTCGATTAAGGGTCAGGTTTTTCCCTTTCCCCACATATACGAACATGTCACACATTACCAGGGAACAAGGAAACAAAAGGTCTCACAACTGACAGGCCAATAATTCCATATATATCAAGGGTAGAAAGTAAAACATCAACACAAAGCTCAGAAGAACAAGGGAAAACACAAGTCAAAACAACTTCGGGTACTGAGCGTGCATCTGGGTCTCCCACTCCCAAGTTCTCTCCTTGAGGCCTCCATGTCTCCACAACACACGAACCAACAGAATGGTTCGTCCACGGAGCACCTTCTCTTTACGATCCTCGATTCGGACTGGTCATTCCTCGAAGGTCGCGTCGTCTCCCATATCTAACTCTCCCCAGTCGATAACGTGAGAGTCGTTGTGCAAGTACCAATGAAGCTGGGAGACATGGAAGACGTCATGAACCTTCTCCAATTGAGGTGGCAGGGCCAGCTGATATGCCACCTCGCCAACTCGCCTCAACACCTCAAAAGGTCCGATGAACCTAGGTTAGAGCTTTCTCCCTTTCCCAAACCTCCGCTGCCCCCATCGAGGGGAAACATTCATGAACACATGATCCCCCACCTCAAACTCCAAGGGCCTCCTCCGATGATCAACATAAGACTTCTATCGGTCCTGAGCTGCTTTCATCCTCTCACGTACAAGCTAGACTTTCTCTGTGGTGCTCTGCACTACCTCTGGCCCAAGAGAACCTGTCTCACCAACCTCTGCCCAACAAATGGGTGAACGACACGGTCTTCCATACAAAGCCTCAAATGGTGCCATGCCAATAGTAGAGTGGAAGCTGTTGTTGTAGGAAAACTCTACTAAAGGCAAGTGTCGTACCCATGATCCTCCGAAATCCAGAACGCATGCTCACAGCATGTCCTCCAACGTCTGGATAGTCTGCTCTATCTGCCCATCGGTCTGGGGGTGGAAAGTAGTGCTAAGGCATAGCTGGGTGCCAAAATCATGCTGTAACCCCCTCCAGACTCGTGAGGTAAACCGAGTATCTTGATCTGAGATGATAGTCTTTGGGACTCCATGAAACCGCACAACCTCGTCTACGTACCTCTGTGCTAAGGTAATCACCGGGCCTGACTCCTTAATTGCTAAGAAGTGAGCTGATTTCGTCAGTCGATCCACCACTACTTAGATAGCATCATAACCACCCTAAGCTCTGGGTAGTCCTGTGACGAAGTCCATTGATATGTCATCCCACTTCCACTCAGGGACATCTAAAGGATGCAAAAAACCACTGGGAACATGGTGTTCAACCTTCACTTTATGACACACTAGGCATTTATCCACAAACTCCGCCACTGCCCATTTCACCCCGGGCTACCAAAACTGTTCCCTCAGGCCTCGGTACATTTTCAAAACTCCTGGATGTACCGCCAAGGCTGATCTATGGAACTCACGGAGAACTCCCTCACGCATTGTCTCCGGGACAAACAACCTTCCATGGAAAAGAATCCGATGTCGGCTATCCTCTGAACATCCTTCTGAAGTGTTCCACTGATCGATACGATCCCGCATCACTTCCGCCTCGGAGTCCCCCCATTGAGACTCTTCCACTTGCTGCAACAAGGAGGACTGCACCGTCATCTGAAACAAACAGCCTCTAACACCTTCTACCCTGGCATCCAAGTGCAAGGAATCCAACTCTCCCATCGCCTTCCAAACATCAGTGAATTCCCGAACCACTTCCTGATGTGACTTCCTACTCAGGGCATCAGCCACAACATTGCCCTTACCTTCAGTGTAAGATATCTCGAAGTCATAGTCTTGGAGAAACTCGACCCATCTCCGTTGTCGTAAGTTCAGGTCACGCTGGGAGAAGATATAACGCAGGCTCTTATGATCTGAGAAGACCACAAAGCGCTCCCCAAAGAGGTAATGTTGCCACAACTTCAATGCGAACACTACTACTGCAATCTCTAGGTCATGGTTGGCATAGTTACGTTCGTGGGGGCGTAACTGCCTAGACCCATAACAGATCACTCCCTTCTTCTTCATTAACACGCACCCCAGACCAAGGCAAGAAGCATCACAAAACACCTCATACAACAACCTTTCCTCTGGAAACCTGAGTACGGGAGCACTGACCAACTTCTACTTTAGGTATTCGAAATATTTCTGGCACTGCTCGCTCTATAGGAAGACCTGGTTCTTCCTAGTCAAAGCTGTCAATGGAGCAGCAACTTGAGAGAAGTCCGAAATGAACCTCCGATAGTAACCTGCTAACCCCAGGAAACTACGAAATTCTGCCACGCACTTGGGTGCTGCCCAAGAAACAACTTCCTCCACCTTTGACGGGTCCACTGACACTCCATGCTAAGACACTACGTGCCCAAGGAAGTGTACTTCTTGTGTCAAGAACTTACACTTCGACAATTTCCCGTAAAGCTGGTGGTGTCAAAGGACTTCCAAGATTTCCCTGAGATGCTCAACGTGCTCCTCCTCTGATCTTGAGTAGATCAGGATGTCATCGATAAACACAATGACGAACCAATCCAGAAACTCTCGGAAGACAAAGTTCATAAGTCCCATGAACACAGCCGGTGCATTCGTAACTCCAAACAGCATCACTACAAACTCAAAATGCCCATACCTACACCTAAAATCCGTCTTCAAGATGTCACTGTCCTTTAACCTCAGCTGATGATATCTAGATCGTAGATCAATCTTGGAAAACCAACCTGCTCCCCTCAGTTGGTCGAAGAGATCATCTATCCTTGGAAGGGGGTAACGGTTCTTGACCGTTACCTAGTTCAACCTTCGGTAGTCTATGCATAGCCTGAGACCACCATCTGCCTTCTTCACAAACAAAACCGGAGCACCCCATGGTGATACGCTGGGTCGAACAAAACCCTTCTCCATTAGATCATCAATCTGAATCCGCAACTCCCGCAACTCCTAAGGTTCCATCCGATAAGGGGCCATCGAAATCGGATGGGAACCAGGCTGTAAGTCTATCCCGAACTCAACATCACGTCGGGGGGGGGGGGGGGGGGTAGAGTCACAACCTCCTCAGGAAAAACATCGAGGAACTCCCCAATAACCTCCGGGATATCCATCATCTATGTATCATCTAGAACCACTGATAACCCACCTAACAAGGAAAGGAGAGGCTCCACACGCCGACTTCATACCTGATAGCTCCTCTCGCCAACAAAAGATACGCGCTGCCCATCCACGTCGGAGAACACGACTCTTCTCCGGAAGCATTCGATAACGGCACTAACAGAAAACAACCAGTCGATGCCTAAGATGACATCGTATGGCTGCATCTATAACAGAAGAAGGTCCCCACTAGATTGATGTGGTCCCAACGTCATCCCACATCCCCGAAAAACACAAGATATGCTGGTCTGGCCTCCAACTGGTGTACTCATCACCAGTGGTATGGAAAGTCTCTCTACGTCTAGTCCCAAAGCATGGGCTAGACCAGGTGCAACAAAGGAGTGCGAAGCTCCCGAATCAAACAAACAGAAACAAGAGTGCTGAACAAAAAAATCGTACCTCGCACCACCTCTGGTCCTGCTGGAGCTGTCAACTCTGCTACGTGAAACTATCCACGCCCAGCTCCTCTGCCTCTCTGATGTCGTCCACCTCCCTGACCACGCCCTAGTCAAGGTCCCTGAGGAGCACCCTGTGGTCGACCTCCTCCCGCAAAGTCTGCCCTCAGAGGAGCATGGTCCTGCTGCTGCTGGAAGGGCCTCACCGGCAACTGGTGCTGCTGAGGTGGGTGCTGAACTTGCCCACCTCCACTGTACTGAGCTCGGGTCGGGCACCAACTTTGAACATGCCCAAAACCTCCACAAGAAAAACACTTCGGTCCTGGGCTCGTGAAAAAGGGACGAGGACCCGAAGATCTGAACTGGAACTGCTGGGGCCTGCTCCCCACTGGCCTGAACCTGGAAGGTCCCATCGTAGGAGACCTAATGCTGACTGCCTTCCCCTTCGACGAGCCCAGCTGGATCCCTTCTCGTGGTGCACCTCCCAGCGAGTGCATCCTCTCTACAACCTCTTCCTTCTTCTGTACCGCCAAGTACGTCAGAAGGGTGAAGGGGGTGACAGCATACTAAAGCGAAGTACGAAGATCCTCCTCCAAACGTCTCGCCTGAGACTCCTCATCCGGAAAGAGATCTGGAGCAAAGCGTAGGATATCCTTGAACTTGATCTCCAACTCTTGTACTGACATACTCCCCTACTTAAGGGAGAGTAACTCCTGCCGGTTCTCCTCTTTTATCATAGAAGAAAGGAATTCCTCTCGGAATTCCTTCTCAATGTTAGCCCATGGAACCTCTGCCTCTATCCTCTCTCCGAGGTAGAGCGTCCACCACTGTCTCGCCGCACCTCTCAGCTGACTGACTACTAGGGGAACCCAGTACTCCCTCGGAGCATGAATCAAGGTAAAAGTGATCCCTAGCTCCTCAATCCACCCCTCCGTCTCCGTATCCGAAGTACTACCTCGAACTTCTTGAGGGTCTGTCACTGGAAAGAACAGAGAGTCTTCTACCACTGGATATCTTCCTCATCTCGGTCAATTTTATAACAAGGTACAAGTACAAGAAAGCTCAAAGTACAATACCAAAAGAAAACAAAAGCACAACAACATCAACAACTCCAACTGTCCGACAAGTAGGGTACCGCACGGCCCTGGTAATCCTCCTGGAAACTTGAAAGTAAACATAGGGTGAGCATACAAGTATACTCAGTAGGGAAACCTAAAGCTCTCATGCACAAGTGGGGAGACATCCTAATGTCCCGTGAGAACAACAAAAGAAACCTAGCAAGGAAATTCTATCCACCCAACCTCACCAGCCACACTCACCAAAAACACAATCACCACAGGTCGTAGTATATAAGAACAAGAGTATTGGGTACCCCACACCATTTCCATTTAGTTAGATGCTCTTCCTAACGGTGAACGTCCTGACGCTGCCACACTCTCCTCACCCGCACACACATGGGCCCCAAAACCACGTATCCCGCCCACACACACTTGGGCCTCACAACCACGTATCCCGCCCGTACACACCTGGGCCTCACAACCACGTATCCCGCCCACACACACCTGGGCCTCACAACCACGTATCCCGCCCACACACACCTGGGCCTCACAACCACTTATCCCGCCCGCACACACCTGGGCCTCACAACCACGTATCCCGCCCGCACACACCTGGGCCTCATCCCGAAGATTCTTGGGAAATAGTAGAACCTTCCCGAAGAGTCTTAGGATGAAACCACCCCAATCAAAACCTACCCGAAGAGTCTTAGGTGTAAGGTCTCCTCGAGCCATCACAGCCTAGGGGAGAAGGAGCAGGAATGAGCTAGTAACTAAGGGAAAAACACCCTCTCCCATGAAATGGGAGTGTTTGGAACTAAGTTCTCAACATGGGTGAGGTGCAATAAAACACAAAAGATACAGATATATATATGTATACCAAAGACACAACCCAACCTATGACTTCTAAATAGATAAACTGATCACGTGCCTCGACACTGCTACTACAAAGCGTGCATACAACAAACAACCCCAACCCCATTTAGGTTTTCACATTTCAGCAGAATTAGTTTATTTAGTTCCTTAACTACTGGGAAACTATCCACAACCAACCACATCGATCGTTCGTAAAACATATCCCTGCCATCCATAAATCTAGTTAGGAAAACACAAGCAACACAACCAAGTCCTTATTATCAACCAACCAACCCATTGATTATTAATCTCATTCCATTACCATGACCCACCATTCATTAACTCTTCCAATTTTATTTATTATTCACAACCCATAGTCTGTTCACATTCAAACCCATCCCTTCAGCCCCGCTGCCAACCGCCATAACCACAACCGTACCGTACATCATTATCCCTTTAATACCACTTATCGCAACCCCGCTGCCCATCACCAACATAACATTCACACCAACCCACAACCAAGTCAACCACAACCCCACTGCTCACCCAAACCACAATAACCCACAAAACATCCCCATCGCATGCTACGTATCCAAGCCAACACCCACATGTTCATTATTCTATTTTGTTTAACCGGGGTGACCACAAAAGGGTTCCATATTTTTAAACAGTCAACTTTACATGATTAACCAATTTCCACATTCCACAAAGTTCTATTCACAAAAATAGTCTAGAAAGATAGGGAAACATTTAATTGCTCAAGCAAAGGCCCCCAACGACCAATATTTTCAGTAGGCATAAGCCTATTCAATTCATAACATATCAAAAGGATAAGTAAAGATAAACATAACAACTTCCCCATCCCCGTTCTTTAACCAGTTATTATCTTTATTTAACCATTTCAAATGTGTTTCACGTAAACAAGAGGACACCCACCCCGCATGATACACAAATTTATAGAGACGAAGGTAAGATCCCTACCTCAACAGGTTCTGATCACAACGCTCCCCCGGATCGACTTTAGAAGACGTCCGTTGGCGTCCGTCACTTATATCGGGTCCCGAAAAAACCTCCTTGGGTAGAAGTCAGAAAGGAAAGGCCAAATTAAAGACAATAGATCCAAGCTTGGAAGTTCCGCCTCGTCGTTACGATCCCGTGGCCGCTGACGGATCGTAAATCGGATCTCGGACGAAGAAGTTATGGAAGAAAGAGCCTTCGAGTCTCTTGGGAGAACTCTGCTCAGAGGAAAGGGGAGGAGAGGGGTGAGTTGAAAAGGAGGAGGGGACCCCTCCTTTTATAGGCGAGAAAATCAAAAGTACACAGCGTGTACTTTATGGTACACGGCGTGTACTTGGTTATTTCACATGGTCTCCACGCGGCTTCCAACACGGCTCTGCGGCAGTTGACTGGTCAACACACGGTTTGGGGGTAACGCATACGCGGGGAGGGACTACACGGCGTGTAGTTTGGACACACGGCGTGTACCCATTTATTGCACATGACAAGGACACGACTCCAACACGACACATGACCGTTGACTGGTAATGAGTACGTGGGGAAGGACTACACGACGTGTAGTACTGGACTCACGGCGTGCACCCATTATTTCACACAGAAAGGACACGACCTTCAACACGGGGTATACCCGGAAAGGGGGTACACGGCGTGTACTCAAACTACATGGCGCGTAGTTTCAAAATTCTGGAAAGCGTGGGAAAAGTCCATTTTACCCTCCAGAACACTTCTTTACCTTCTTTTTGACAAAGGAATGGGCTGGAGAGGTCCGGGCCATTACAACATCGCTATTGACCAAGCCCAAGCTGAGCTTGAATATGTTAAGCTCTAGCGCGACTACCTACGAGAGAAGTGGAAGTTGATAGAGATTACAACCCGAGCAATGTTATCTGAGCCACCCCAAGAGTCGGTCACCATCTCACACCTTGCTCTTCGATCTTATGCGAGTGTTATAATGGATTATGCAAAAAGACCTTAGCACTATGGTTATGTACATTATTTTTTGTATATAATAATGAATATACTTTCATTTTATTATTTTTACCTTGTAAATAGTTTTTAAAGCACAAATAGTATTTTTAGTTAATGTTCAACTAAGAAATCTATTTTGATAAATTAATTGATATTTGAATTAAATAATATTATAGTAAAATATTATTATTATTATTAAATTATTTTTTATTAAATATAAATGATCGTATAATTTTATGAATGCAATTGTAATTTTTATTAAGGTTTGAAAGACATTTTTGTCAAAACCCATGAATTTTCAATAAATGTCTGTTTTTATTTTAAAAGTGAAAATTAACATATTTAGAAAATTATTTAGATAAAATGAATATTATTTCTGGAATCAGGATGTAGAACTTACCCAATGGTGAATTTTTCATAATTTTCCGAGACAGTCAAATTTTTGGGTAAAAATTAAATACCGTTTAAATATATAATGTGTTTTATGACATCATAATGACCCAATAGTGATGTAATAAAATAATATAAACTTTATTTTAAGCCAATATATGTTTTACCATTAAAATAATGTGATTTTGGGTTTGTTTGATTTATTTTACAAAGCTTTAGTGGACCCTTTAAGACTTATTAAACATTTTGTCTTTTTAAATTGTTTTCCTTGAGAGTGTGGCTCACCTCCACATAAGCAACCCAATTATTTTAATAAGTTAGGACTTTGGCCTTATAAAATATTGTTTTCCACTTCCCTTTTCCAAAAACAATGGGAAACAAACATGGGCTGGTTTGTGGTTTGGATTAGTTTAATGTGAGGTGTCCCAAACCTAAATAATAAATAATTCCCTCACCTTTCCTATATAAACCCACCCAAGATCACACTTCCTACTTACTCAAAGACTTTAGAGTTCATCCAACCTCTGACCTCCTCTCTCTAGAATCCTCCCAAGGTGCCCCAATCTCCCAATAATCCTCTCTCAATCCCCTCTCAAGCCTTTAGAAGCACACTTCCAAGTAAGTGTTTTTCTTCCTTTCTCATTTTTGTCCAATATTCTTTAAATTGTTATGCCCTTTTAATTTCAATTATAAATTTTGTGGTATGGTTTCAAACCTCCCCCATACTGCCTTGTTTATGTTTTAATGATGGGAGACCCATTTATCTCTCATTAAATTCCTCCCATGTACACCCGTTACTATGCCGAAATTCTGAAAGGAATTTCTCTTTCCTCATTTACATTCAAGAAATTATTTTGTATCATGAATATAAATTCCATTATATTTGTTGGGAAATGTATCTATATGACCCCCTTACTTTCCATTTCATTTAAATATTATGATACACCCCTTTCTCTCTCATCAGCCATTTTTATGAGTTCTTATATCACATTGTTATGCTACTGAAATTGCACCGTGCTTTTCCAAGCCAAAGTCATTATGTAGTGAATACCATGACCATTTCTCTATCAAGGGTATTAACCCTTATGCACATTTACTTATTGTTTAAAGAGTTTCATGTATGTATTCCACATTTAATATCGTGGAATAAATGATTATGTTGAATGATTCAATGTTTTATGATCCATGTGGCACACTTATGCATGAAATGAAATGTTTAAGAAGGGTGCGCCCTGATAGGGCTCCAATGCATTGGGTAAAGTATAGTATCATGATACGTCATGTGCAATGAGTGTTGACTCATGATAATTCAAGTGAAACAACGTTTTACTTCTGCTTCATGTGCAATGAGGGTTTACTCATGCTCCATGTGCAATGAGCCTTGGCTCATGCTAATTCCATGTTAAGTGTTGTTGCCACATTTCCATGTTATGATTATCATGCTTTATCATGACTTTATGTTTATGATTATATTGTTCTCTATTGATATACCTATTGTCTAACATGTATTGTATTCCTCATGTTATTACTTGATTATTCCCTTACTGGGTTTTATAGCTCACCCTTTTCTTATGCATGTCCTCAGGTTATCCCATGCAATGTTAAGTACGAGGGAATGTAGTGGTCATGTAAAAAGGTTTTTAATAAAGATGTTGTTTTTCATGTTTTAAGATGTTATGTAATGATCCTAATCCCGAAATACACTAGACCTCTCGATCTTCTATGTTGTATCAAGTGATAATTTTATGTAATAAATTAGGTTTAAGTGTGAAAAAAGTAGGGTTGTCATAGTTGGTATTGGAGGATAGGTTTAGTTATTTTTGGGATTAGGATTAAAAAACCCTAGTAAAGCCTTAGGGACAAGACTAAGTATAATAAAAACATCCCTTTTTTTGGTGATTATTGAGTAAGTGTGTTATCAAGAAAATACATCCCTGTCTAGATACAAGCAGGTAGAGGCAGCTCTGACATAGATGTATCCTAGGGGTAAAACCTGAAAACACTGCTTGGAGCTAGACTCAAACGGGAACTGCTGCACAACAACGGGCCTTACTGCACTGTTGGTTACAACACTCCCTGGGGATATGTTTTGGTAAATTCACAAGCTTAGTATGAACCATTATTAAGGGACTAAAAAAAATTCCCTAAGAATATATGTTAGAAAGTAGATCATGGATAACATAGACTAAAGCCAATAGATTCATATGTTAAGGAAATAAAAGTTATTTATAAGTCATTAGTTTTGTACTTGTATTAGCCTTTATGTGTTACCCCTAACTTTCCTTTTATTCTATCCAATGGCCAGTAATAGGAGGAATCGGGCTAACAACCGATGTGAAGATCAATGTGATGACTGGACTAATGAGATGCCCAATCCAATGAGAGTGGGAATCGCGAACCTTATCACGCTTCTCTCTTAGCTAACTCAAGTTTTGAATAGAAACATGGGTCAAGAGGAACGTTCAAACCCCCCTAAGAAAGAAAAAGTCTCTATTGAGAGCTTCATGAGACTAAGGCCTCCTACTTTTAATGGATCATCTGATCCATCAATCGTTGAACAATGGATCAACTCCATTAAAAAAATCTTCTCCATCCTTCAATGTTTTGAAAAAGAGAAGGTTCTCCTGGATGATTATCGTATGGAGGGTGAAGCTGATCAATGGTGTATGTTGATAAAAAATATGAAGCCTTAGGAGGAGATTGAGGCGTTAGAATGGAAGGATTTCTGGAAGTTGTTTTTTGATAAATATTTTCTGCACACCCTCCAGCTTAAGATGGAAAGGTAATTCCTTGACCTCAAGAAAAAAGACGATGAATCTGTTAGATCGTATGAGGAAAACTTCACAAGGCTTGAAAGATACACTTCTGGCTTTGTTGTTACCCCCGAATGCAAGTTTGACCACTTCTTGGGTGGGCTGAAACCTAGCCTGTGGAAAGCGCTGGTGATCCATGACTTCGACAGCTATGAGGAAATTATCTGATGTGCCCTCAAGTTCGAAATAGAGATCAGATAATCTCAGGGGTATCATAGGGATAAGAATCATAAGGTGGACTTCAATGCTGAAGGTACGATGGTTAAATCCAACGGTGTTAAGATGATCCATCACCCCACTTGCCAAAGGTGCAGAAAGAAGCACCCCGGAAATTGCCTGAAGGGGACAAGGAAATGCTTTAGGTGTGGAAGAGAAGGGAACCTGGCTATTAACTGTCGACAAGAAAGACCCATGACTACGAGAGAGGAGAGTAACACTCCATTTGAACCTCAACGCGTGGTTCATTACTACAACTGCAAAGAACCAGGGCATCTTGCAAATCAGTGCCCTAAGCTAAGGGTTTTCAGAGGCAACCAATAACCTCCAAGGTAGCAAGGGCAATCTTTTTCCATCACCACTGCCGAAGTGAACCCTGGCAATGAAGTGGTGATAGGTATGCTAGTTATTCATTCAAGAATAGCAAACGTACTTTTTGATTCAGGTTCTAATTATTCTTTTATATCTCTAAAGTTTAGTAGAACAATCCCAACACCACCAAAAATCATAATTTTGAGGATGTCAGTGAGTACGACAAATGGGGAAATCATTGCATCCCATGAATATAACTTCACCCCTATCACAATATGTGTATTGAACTTCTCGGTGAACCTTTTCATACTCCCTCTGGTGGAATTTGATGCAATTCTTGGAATTGATTGACTTTCCTTATATAGAGCCAACATAAATTTCTGTGAGAGGGAAATCACTCTCCATGTGGAGAATCGACCCCCGATTATTTACAAGTGCAAGGAGGAAGAAGAATCTTCTTTATATCCATCATATCAAGCATGGATATTAATTCCCTAGGAGCATGCGTATCTGGCTCAGATGATTGAGTCTAAGGAGGCAAACATCCTAGAAGACATGCCTATTGTGAGGGAATTCACTGAAGTGTTTCCTGAGGAATTTCCTGGTCTTCCTCCTAGAAGAGATGTTGAATTCTCAATTGATATTATACGTGGGTCATTTCCAATATCCAAGAATCCATATATAATGTTTGTTTTGGAGCTTGAGGAGCTAAAGAAACAACTACAGGAGAATATGGATAAAGGGTTTATATACCCAAGTGTTTCACCATGGGGTGCACCAGTCCTCTTCGTCAAGAAGAAGGATGGGTCAATGCGCCTTTGCATCGATTATCGGGAGATCAACAAAATCAAAATAAAGAACAAGTATCCTCTCCCACGAATTGATGACTCGTTCGATTAGCTGCGTGGAGAACAATACTTCTCCAAGGTGGATTTTCGGTCGGGATATTATCAAGTAAGGGTGAAGAAGGAATATATCCCCAAGACTATTTTTCGTACAAGATACGGGCACTATGAATTCATAGTAATGCCTTTTGGACTCACTAATTCTCCAGAAATCTTCATGGACTTGATGAATAGAGTCTTTAGATATTATCTCGACAAATTTGTGGTAGTCTTTATAGATGATATTCTGATATACTCCAAAACCAAGGAGGATCATGAGGAGCATCTAAGAACTATAATAAAGACCTTGCAGAAGAAGAATATCTATGCAAAGTACATCAAGTGTGAGTTATGGTTGAAGGATGTATCATTCTTCGGCCATATCATCACAAGCAATGGGATATCCGTGGATCCCTCCAAAATAGATGCAATTGAGGGATGACCGAGTCCAAAATCAGTAAAGAATATCCATAGCTTCTTAGGGTTAGCTGGATATTATCGACGATTTGTGAGAAATTTATCACGATTTTACAACCCTCTCACCAAGATAACTCGGAATAGAGTAAAGTTTTCTTGGAGTGATGAAAGTGAATAAAGCTTTAAGGAATTAAAAAGGAGGCTTATCACTGCACCTGTGCTCACTTTACCCACAAGTGGAGAAATTTTTGTGGTGTTCAATAATTCTTTGAAGAAGGTCCTAGGATGTGTGTTGATGCAAAATGAAAAAGTCATTACTTATGATTCAAGGCAATTGAAAGTTCCTAAACAGAACTATCCAACACATGACCTCGAGTTGGCTATAGTGATCTTCTCTTTGAAAATTTGGCGACATTATCTCTTTGGGGAGAAGTGTGAAATATATACATACCACAAAAGCCTCAAGTATATATTCACACAGAAAGAGTTGAACATGCACCAACGAAGATGGTTAGAGCTGATCAAAGACTATGACTGATCAATCCATTACCACCCTGGGAAAGAGAACAAGGTGGCAGATGCCCTAAGTAGAAAGGACCCAACGATTCTATCATTGATGAGAATTGAAAAGGATCCAATCTTTTTAGATTTTATAAATATGGGCATGGAAATAATAAATAAGAGAACATCATCAATCCTTTCACAAATTATTTCTCAACCATCACTTTTGGAAAGGTTAAAGGATGATCGAAAGGATTATGTGAGAATTTAGGAAAAGTGGAAGCTATCGGAAAAGGGAAATCCTCATAGTTTAATGTTAATGAAGAAGGAATTGTGATATTTGGGAAAATAATATGTGTTCCATAAAGTCCGGAGCTGAAGAAGGAACTTTTGGATGATGCACATAGTTTAAATTTCTCTATTCACCTAGGAAACACAAAGATGTATCGAGATCTCTGATAGAATTATTGGTGCGATAATATGAAGAAGGAGATCGCTGAATATACATCAAAGTGCCTGGTGTGTCAGCAAGTGAAGGTATAGAGGAAAAAGTCTAAGGGGATGATGCAACCATTGACCATACTAGAATGGAAATGGGAGAACATCACCATGGACTTTGTCACCAGACTTCCGAAGACATCTAAAGGAAACAATGCAATCTAGGTTGTTGCGGATCATCTTACAAAGGCTGCACAATTCATTTCTATTTAGGAGGATTTATCATTTTATCAACTAGAACATATATATATCAAGGAAGTGGAAATCCTTCATGGAGTACCACTATCTATTATGTCCAATCGAGATCCAAGATTCACCTATATGTTTTGGAAGAGTCTTCAACATGCTCTGAATACTGAACTGAACTTCAGTACGACTTATCATCCTCAAACTGATGGCCAATCTGAGAGGACTATCCAAACACTTGAGGACATGTTGAGAGTGTTCTCAATGGAATTTAAAGGAGGATGGGATCAACATATTCCTCTGGTTGAGTTCTCTTATAATAACAGTTTCCACTCGAGCATCCAAATTGCACCATATGAAGCCCTTTATGGGGAAATGTGCAGAACACTGACATGTTGGGATGAGGTCAGTGAGTGTAAGCTTCTTGGACCAGAAATGGTCGAAGAAATGGTGGAGAAGGTGAAAACCATTCATCATCATATCAAGGCATCCCAAAGTCGATAGAAGAGTTATGCAGATAATCATCAATGAGACCTTGAGTTTAAAGTTGGATACATGGTATTTCTACGCATATCTCCGTGGAAGAAGGTCATGAGGTTTGGAAAGAAAGGGAAGTTAAGTCCAAGGTACATCATCCCCTTCGAGATTCTTGATCATGTCGGGGATGTGGCCTATCGACTAGAAATTCCACCTACCATGGCCAAAGTACATGATATCTTTCATGTATCCCTTTTAAGGAAGTACATACCAGACTCTTCACATGTACTCTCTTCAGAGGTGGTACAATTAGAGGATGATCTTTCTTATGAGGAGAAACCAATGAAGATCTTAGATCATAGAGAAAAAGTTCTATGAAATAAGACAATTCCCCTCATCAAGTTGTTGTGGTGAAACCACAAGTTTGAAGAAGCGACATGGGAATCAGAGGAAGTGATGAAGCAAAGTCACCCACATCTGTTTTAGTGTGGGAAAAGGAAATTTTGAGGGTGAAATTTTATAAGGGGGGGGGGAATATTGTAACGACCCAAAATTTCATTAATGAAAATTACTATTGATCTAATTAAATGTATTATTATGGTTATAAAATGTGAACTTCATTGGTTTTATGTTTTTGGATTTTAAAATACTGTTAAGAATTGTGACCATTGCTAATATAGCTGTTGAATAGTGATCACATGATTAGTATAAATATAGGGCTTTAACAAATCCAATTTACTCAGACAAAGGAAGCGATGACCTCATCTAGTAGATATGCCCCATACAAAGCCCATTTGTCAGAGCTTAGAAAGGAGGTCGCATCTTTGGGCATCACTATTGACCAAGCCCAAACCGAGCTTGAATATGTTAAGCTCGAGTGCAACCGCCTACGAGAGAAGTGAAAGTTGATAGAGATTACCATCCGAGCAATGTTATCCGAGCCACCCCAAGAGTCTGTCACCATCACATACCTTACTATTCAGTCTTATGCGGGTGTTATAAGGGGTTATGTAACAAGACCTTAGCACTATGGTTATGTACATTATTTTTTTATATAATAATGAATATACTTTCATTTTATTATTGTTACCTTGTAAATAGTTTTTAAAGCACAAATAGTATTTTTAGTTAATGTTCAAGTAAGAAATCTATTTGGATGAATTAATGGATTTTTGAATTAAATAATATTTTAATAAATTATTATTATTATTATTAAATTAATTTTTATTAAATATAAATGATCATATAATTTTATAAATGCAATTGTAAATTTTATTAAGGTTTGAAAGGCATTTTTGTCAAAACCCATGAATTTTTGATAAATTTCGGTTTATATTTTAAAAGTAAAAATTAACATATTTTGAAAATTATTTAGATAAAATGAATATTATTTCAGGAATCAGGACGTAGAACTTATCCAACAGTGAATTTTTCATAATTTTCTAATCGTCAAATTTTTGGGTAAAAATTAAATACCGTTTAAATATATAATGTGTTTTATGACATCATAATGACCCAATAGTGATGTAATAAAATACTATAAACTTTATGTTCAGAAAATATATGTTTTACCATTAAAATAATGTGATTTTGGGTTTGTTTGATTTATTTTACAAAGCTTTAGTGGACCCTTCAAGACTTATTAAACATTTTTTCTTTTTAAATTGTTTTCCTTGGGAGTGTGACTCACCTCCACACAAGAAACCCTATTATTTTAAGAAGTTAGGAATTTGGCCTTATAAAATATTGTTTTCCACTTCTCTTTTCCAAAAACCATGGATAAAAACCATGGTCTAGTTTGTGGTTTGGATTAGTTTAATGTGAGGTATCCCAAACCTAAATAATAAATAATTCCATCACCTTTCCTATATAAATCCACCCAAGCTCCCACTCCCTCCTCACTCAAAGCCTTTGGAGTTCGTCCAACATCTTCCCTCCTCTCTCTAGAATCCTCCCATGGTTCCCCAATCTCCCAAGAATCCTCTCTCAAGCCCCTCTCAAGCCTTTGGAAGCACACATCCAAGTAAGGGTTTTTCTTCCTTTCTCATTTTTGTCCAATATTCTTTAAATTATTATTCCCTTTTAATTTCAATTATAAATTTTGGGGTATGGTTTCACACCTCCCCCATACTACCATATTTATGTTTTAATGATGGGAGACCCCTTTCTATCTCATTAAATTCCTCCCATGTACACCCGTTACTATACCAAAATTCCGAAAGGAATTTCTCTCTCCTCATTTACATTCAAGCAATTATTTTGTATCATGAATCTAAATTACATTATATTTGTTGGGACATGTATCTATATGACCCCCTTAATTTCCATGTATTTTAAATATTATGAGACACCCCTTACTGTCTCATCAACCATTTTTATGAGTTCTTATGTCACGTTGTTATGCTGCCGAAATTGCACCGTGCTTTTCCAAGCCAAAGTCATTGTATAGTGAATACCATGCCCATTTCTTTATCAAGGGTATTCACCTTTATGAACATTTAATTATTGTTTAAAGAGTTTCATTTATGTATTTCACATTATTTTATCGTGGAATAAATGATTATGTTGAATGATTCGATGTTTTATGATCCATGTGGCACACGTATGCATGAAATGAAATGTTTAAGAAGGGTGCGCCCTGATAGCGCTCCAATGCATTGGGTAAAGTATAGTATAATGATACGTAATATTAAATGAGTGTTGACTCATGATAATTCAAGTGCAATGAGGTTTTACTCATGCTTCATGTGCAATGAGGCTTTACTCATGCTCCATGTGCAATGAATCTTGGCTCATGCTAATTCCATGTTAAGTGTTGTTGCCACACTTCCATGTTGTGATTATCATGCTTTATCATGACTTTATGTTTATGCTTCTCTTGTTCTCTATTGATATGCCTATTGTCTAACATGTATTGTATTCCTCATGTTATTCCATGATTATTCCCTTACTGAGCTTTATAGCTCACCCTTTTCTTATGCATGTCCTGAAGTTATCTCATGCAATGCTAAGTAAGAGGGAATGTAGTGGTCATGTATAGGAAGTTTTCAATAAAGATGTTGTTTTTCATGTTTTAAGTTGTTATGTAATGATCCTAAGCCCCAAAGACACTAGACCTCTCGATCTTCTATGTTGTATCAAGTGATGATTTTATGTAATAAATTAGGTTTAAGTGTGAAAAAAGAAGGGTTGTCATATATATTCCCATAATAATGAACATCAATGTTATCATAATACTCCCTGAGTGTATGTGAGACAGGCTATTTAAATTCTAAACATTTCAAATTTGAAACTCATGATTTTATAAGAAAGTGGTGAAAGTATCCATCCTACATGATGATCATTTAAACCCAAATATATTAATCCTAAAAAAATTTCCTTAGAATTGAAATAATTAATTAGTAATTAAGAAATAATTAATTCACTGAAAACAATTAGTTTTTTTTGTAAGTAAAAATAAGAAATAATAATAAAAACAAATCATGAAAAATTTTGTAGATATTTTTCACATGGTCACTTTCTCATACTGTTGATCCCTTATGGTCATTCCATATGGTCAATACTTTTCTCATTTGGTTGATCCATTACTCATGTGGTCGATCCTTAACTCATTAATTCGATCCATCACTCAAGTAGTCTATCCTTAACTCCTACATTTGATCCTTAACTCATGCAGTCGATCAAAATGAATGTGTGGTTGATTCATGACTTTTCCAAAATTTTAGTTATGGTCGATTGGTTTGGCCGGTTGAAGATCAACGTACGATCGATTCAACACTTTGAAAAAAATTTCTTGCCTGACATGGTCAATAGGCTTATGGTCGATCCATTGTTTCTATGATAAATTAAAGACTTATGTTTCTTCAATAGGTAATGAAAACACTTTTCTTCCCTCATGTTAGAGGGAATAATGGATTAAACAAAAGCTATGATAAATTGTATTTATAAAATAAAGAGGTATTGTAACTATTAAAACATAAATAAACTAAGTGGTAATGAGACACTTTAACATGATAGGGATCCTTGGTGAAAAAGGTGAGAGTATGTAAACTGACATATTTGAGGTTTGGAAACAATGAGGAATATTGAAGAAGTGAATTTCAAATGTTTTCCTACTGAACATGCATATGGTTCAAGAACACTATACTAGGAACTCTAAAACAAAATAAAGTTACAGATAGGATGAATCAAACTTTAGATGATAAGGGGAGGAGCATGAGGTTACCCATAAGTTTCCCCAAGTAATTTTGGGTGAAGGTTGTGAATTGTACTACCTACTTAGTTAAAATAATTCCTTCCACTCCATTGGGGCTAGGAAATTATAAAATCTTACTAAACTTAAAAATAAGGTTTAGATTTCTCATCTCAAAGTTTCTAGATCACTCACATACATTCATGTTGATGCTATAAAAAAGGGAAAAGTTAAAGGCTATGTTATAATACATAGATACATTATTTCAAGTAATATTCACTGTTCTCATTTTTGTTCCACTTTTTATGTTTTTTTCTCTAGTTATTTACATTATTTACACTTGTTTTAACCTTTTAATGGGTTAAGAGTGTGTTTTGATTCTAGTTTGAGGTTCTAGGAGGTGTTTGAGAGTTATAGCGAAGGGGTGGATAGAGTCCTATAGCCATAAAGTCTACAGGAGGTCCACCAGCCAATCGGTGGAAGTCCAATAGTAAGGTATTCCTATAAGAATCCCACTGGACAACCGATTGAAGCCCACCAACTAGTTGGTGGTATCCCATTGACTAGCAAGTGTTGTTACCAGAGGCATATGTAATCTTCCTGGCACTAGTAGCTAACTAGTGTAACTATTATGGGTGAGAAATTTGAGGTAATTATTATATTTTCACCACCCAAAACCTCCATTTTATTTCTTTAATCACCTCCCTCAAAACCCATTCAACCCAAATGATTATGGGGACTATCTTGAGGTCATTTTTCCATTCTGAACTTGATAATTCACAAATAAAATTATCGATTGAAGTGTTAGATCACTTTTAGAAAGTGTATCCTTGATTCAATTATGAATTCTCCTTTCCTCCACTCTCATATTATTTGAGAGCGGTGGATCCTTGTGTCATTTTGGGATCCAGATCTTTATTTTTAGAATTTTGGTTCTAGGATTCTTCCTTGATTGGTTATAGCCTTCATTATATCTTCAAGTATGGATCATATGTTGGTGATTGATGATAACATGATCGAGGTAGGTGGTTTTGTAATGTAATTACAATTAATTAAAACAATTATTGCTTTCTTGATTTGATATTGATTTCCAAAGCATGATATGCGTTTTTGTTAAATTATTTTGAAATGAAATGGTATGTGCAATGAAATCTCTTTGATAATGGATTTTGAAATAAAGTGTCGATTTCTAGAAAATTATCTTGATTAAAAATGAATGATTTAAATATTGATTTCAATGATGATTTTTGAGAAGAGAGGGCGTGATTTTTTTTATGAATTTGAAATGAAATTAATTGTTTTTAAATTCATGAGTTTTGATGATAAACATTTGTTGCCGGTTTTTGAAATGAAATGGAATGTTTGGAAATTTGAACTTGGTAATGATTTTAAATGTTTGATTAAAATGATTTGAGACTAATTAAAATGAATGAAATCCCCTTGTATGATTGATTTACTTAAAGAAAATGAGATCCTAGGTAGTTAGGTGGAAGGGTATGCACACTAGGAATGTATTAACTCACAGAGAAATATGTTGATGGTGACAACACAAACTAAACTTGATGAGGTAAGGGTTTTCATTCTTTGGGATGGATTCCTATTCCCCTATGATCAAGATATATGTATTTGTGCACATTAGGAGTCATATTTCACTGAGTCTGTGTGAAACCTTATGACCTGATCTAACCAACCCTAAGGATTATAACTATGGTGTTATGATTGAGAATTATTGAAAATGATTTATACATGCTAGTGTTTATGAAAATGATTTATTTATGCCTCTTTTGATTAAGATGACTATTCATGCCTATTTTGATATAAATTATCATTCAAGCCTATTTTTATGGAAATGAACTTTTTTACTTGTTTTATACTTTACATTGAAATGATTTGAAAATATTTTTTTATTATTAATTGTGAAAATATTATCATGCCATTTTTTATTTAAAATTGAGTACATTTGGTTCATTTGATATGAATTGATTATGGAATTATTGGTGGGATCCTATTAGGTTAGTTTTTCTCAAACTATACTTTTTTAATTTGGTAATTTATATAATTTCTTATGACAGGTCTAAGAAAAGGGAAAACACCACTTAGAGGTATTGTGTGCTCTTAATAGAAGGACCATGTGAGTTGGTAAAGATAATTTCTTATTATTTTTCACTATTAATCAAAAAATGAAACTTCTCAGAAAAATAACAAAAAATAAACCTTAGATAATTTTGATATTATAATTTAAAAATTATTTTTATTTTATGAAATTTATTTTCTAAAATTTTAAAAAATTATTTTTAAAATAATTGCGTTATAAAAAGGTGACAAAACAATTTTTTAGAAAAATACAAATTTTAAGCGTGAAATTGGATTTATTCTTATATATTGTCATATAATATTAATATTAAACATTTTCTTCAATATATAATATATAAATTTCATTAAAATCATTATCCAAAAGTTATTTGGTTAATTTATTGACATAAAATATATTTGTAAGCATAAAAATAGTTTTTTCATAAAAATATTTCCTTTTATTTTAAAATGGGTTTTATTTTCATTTCTAATTAATTGGTCACAAAATAATTATATAAACATGTTTAAATGATATTTTCCTAATTTATTTAATCCTTTTCATACCTTCCATTCTAATGGATAGTTGATAACTATCATATTAAATAATAATAATAATATTATATTGTATACCAGTAAAACTCGATCTTGTGTGTAACGTAAGTGTGACATCCCAAACCCAAATTTCACTGAAGGTGCACTAATCCTAATTTTTCACATGGTCTCAAGTGCATATCCCTGAACTCGAGAGGCTTCCGACTAGCATCTGGGTCCTAGGGTGTGTCTATGGGGAGACTGTTCCCTCATTAACAAAGTATAGCACAACAGAAAAATATGAGAACAAAAGGAAAATAACAAAAACACTAATAAACATAAACCATAGAAGAAGAAGATTGAAATAATAAGTAACTAAACAACTGGTAATCATATACAAAAAGCTGATGATGATATGTCATATATCTAATAACCTATAAAATATATATACAAAGTAGCAGACAATACATGCTATATAAAATTAGAAAAAAGGAATCCAAAAACTATCCCCAGCATCTCGAGCTCTAGCTCAGTCATCTACAACCAACTCCATCCTAAGAAATCAAGCAATCAAGTGTCTAAAGCAGTATTCTTCCCTTTATCTACACCTACATACATGTAGTCTTCCCAACTATTAATGGATCCCAGATAGGGTGTGGGATAAATCTCAATGGGCCACCACTAAAATCATCTATAATATCTTGTCCATGTAATATAAACTGAAATAGTGTGCTAGCATGCATATATAAAACTAAAGAAGTAAAATAATGTAAATACCCAAGTACCTTATTTATCCCTCGGCTGGCATCTGAACATGTAACCATTTCATTAATTAATTAAGTTTCAGTTTATATAAAATAGGTCACGTGAGGTATTACCAACACTGACATCCTGACATAATACTAATAGTGAATGATCCAAGATATGCCAAGGCATCCCGATGATAATAATAATGAAGAGGTTCTAAGGTGATAACCAAGGAAACCTTGACCTTAGGGGTCAATCCAAATCAGGTAGTAATTGTATCCTGACTATAGGGGTAAGAGTGTAAGCCAAGGAGCATCGTCCAAGGCATTCCATAATAATGAATCCAACTGAGTCCAAGGAAAAAAATCCAAGGTAAAATGGAATAAGAAATGGATAGACCCAAGGATATAACAAAGGCATATCATGTACATAGAATCCATATTGGATGTAAGGAGTGTATCCAAGGAATCCTGTAATAGTAAAGGAGGGATCCTATAGTGTCATACCGGGCATCCATTGATAAACAAAGATCGAGTTCCAAGGTGGGCCTCACCCTTGGCAACTGACATTTCTAAATCAGAATGGCATCCACGAGCACTCAAGGAATTCCCCCGAGAATCCAAAATCTAACTCGAGTTTGATCACTCCTGTAATAGTTTCAAGGTCCATATACAATTAGGCACCTTACAATTGATTCATTTAATAGTTAAGGCCAAGTGATGGTCATTCCATTTAATAAGTTCATTTGGTTCAAGCCTTGTCTTTCATTATCATGTCAAGGATATCTAGGAATGCAACCATTTACCAATCCATTTAAGTCATAATCATATTTAATTACTTGGTTATCTCCTTTACCTTTCATTAACATTACAAGTTGGGATAAGGATGATCAACCACATGCAATTCATTTATAAAGAAATAGGTCAAGTGATATAAAATATATATACTTTCCAATTACTATTTAGATTTATTTATCAAATTGAAGAACTTAACTTAGGCAGGTAAAGTGGAAAGAAAACATGCTTCTAGCCATTTACCAATTCAAAATTCATCTAAATCAAGGGGCTTACCATTAGTAGGGTTAATCCACACACCCGAATAGTTGAGAAAAAGTCATAACAAACCACTAAAAACCAAATTATGGATAAATACCTATATGAGGTGGCTTTTATTGAGGTTTCAACCTCCAACAATGGAAAAAAAATTTAATGAGAGTCCTAGAGTACAATTATAATGACTATAATCAAGACATATAAATTAAAAAGATGACGCACGATGAAATCAGTGCATTCACACAATAAATTATGAAACAGAAAAACTTGAGGGATTAGTTATAGACCAACCACCTTATACTCATAAAACTCTACTTATCCAATATAATCCTCTATTTTGGCCTAGATTGGAAGATATTTGAAGAACAGATCAATGCCCCAAAATTGGAGCATATGAGCTTACATCTAAATAGCATCGTCGATAGAGAGAAGAATAAAAAAATGATAAAAATTAATTAAGAACGTATCGGTGTGTATGTAACGATACAAAAGGTGATTGAATTAGAGTTTGGATAGTGAGTCGGGATCAAATTCCACCGAAGAGGGATTGAGAGCTCCAAAAAGGGAGGAAAGAGCCCTGTCTGTCTGTTGGAGAAGGAATAAGAAGAAGAGAGTTTTTAAAACACAAATTTAGGGGAAAACCCGTAAAATCAACCAAAAATAGGACTCACATGGTTTTTCCACACGGTTGGCCAAACCATGCACCAACCATGCACCTTTTGCTATAGGGAGGGGGAACCTACATGATTAGGGAAACTGTGTGCTAACTATGCAAAACTCTTCCGCTAAAAACTAAAAACTTATTGCACGTCTATGTGGACCCTGGTTCATGGTTAGGGAAAACCATGAACTCTATATCATCCCAATATCTAGCACCACATAGTTAGGAGAGACTATGCATCTTGGCTTACATAGTTTATACAAACGGTGCGACTGGTTTATTTTCAAAACTGGCCTGAGTTTCGATCTATGAACAAGCCCTGTACACCCCCAAAACCTTCGTGAACTCATTAGGTATCCATATTAGGACCAAAATAAATAATTATACCTAATTTAAAAGGATACACACCTGATTGAAAAATCGAGTTCTTACTGTCTTCCCCCTTAAAGGAAGTCATCCCCAAGTTCACCTTCTAAGGGAGACCAAACATTGTTTGAGAAAAACTATAGCCACTGGGCATGTACAATGAACTACCACTCCCAAGTCTCATCTTGTACTCGATTGTGCTACCATAACATTGTAATAAAGGGATACACTATCCTCGAATAGACTCTGTGCTCCGGTCAAAAATGCTTATAGGATTCTCCTCAAATGAAGTATCAACATCCAGCTCAAGTTCCTCCAGATCAAAAGTATGATATGATTTAGCATAATAGTGGTGAAGCTATGAAATGTGAAATATGTAATGCATGGTATGGTACCTCTGAGTTAGTATAAATCAATAGGCTATTGACCTAATTCTCTCCAGAATCTCAAAAGACCCTACGTAATGAAGAGACAACTTATCTTACCTCCATATCCGTCGATTCCCTAGCCCGGGCGACACCCGTAGGAAAACATGATCCTCGATATCAAAATCTAGAGTTCTTCAATGATGATAAAAATATGATTTATACCTAGATTGAGCAGTATAAATACAATTTATGATCATATGAACTTTATTTAAAGCCTCATGAATGAGATGAGGACCTAGTAGGGCTACCTCTCCTACTTATAGCTAGCATAGAGGTGAATGACATATCCTACCATACAAGGACTCAAAAGGATCCATCAAAATTATCTCCTAAAAGATATTATTATAGTAAAAAATGATGATAGGGACACGATTCTTCCAATAAATTCAAAAATCAAGGATTTATTCTTGGAGCATGTCCTATAAAACTTTTATTTTCTGTTCTGACTATCCATCAGTCTGTGGGTGAAAAGCTGTGCTCAGAAGCACCTGTATACCCATAGCCTTCTACAACCCCTTATAGAACCATGATATAAAGAAAGAATCCCTATATGAATTGATAGTACAAGGGAACCCATGTAGTTATATGATCTCACAAACATGCAATCTTCCCACCTCATCGACTGAGAAAGTCTCCCAGATAGAAAGGAAGTGGGTTACTTTCTACAGTCATTCAATGACAACCCATACGACATATCTACCTTTAGAATACATCAGTAAACTAACTACAAAGTCCATGAAAATATCTTTCCATTTCCATTTTAGGACTAGAAGAGTCTGTAACAATCCTATAGGTCTATGGTTCTCCACCTTTACTTACTAATAGGTGGAACACTTAGTGATAAAACATGCTATCTGGCATTTTATCCCAAGCCACCAATACCGGCATCACATATCTTTATACATCTTGGAGATTCCTCGATGAATTGTCCACTAAGAAGTATGGGACTCACACATAAACTCTTCTCTCATATCTGCAGGAACCCAAACACATCCATGTATACACATGATTCCATCTCTATCCACAAAACAATATGGAGGCGATTCATCACCTGAAATAATCTCACAGAACCACATTTGCTGCTACCCCTATATGCAGAACCCCACAACAGCCACTTCCAAAGCATAACCCAAACCCATTTTCATTTAACCTCTTACCATTTATTAATTATGGGATTCATTTTAATTTATTCTAGCACTAATAGGAAACTACCAACCATAACCATATCAAAACAACAAACAAAACCAGATTTACAGTTTCACTGCACTCCCCCATTCAACCAGTGCCAACTATATTTCTTCAAAGTTATACCGCACAATCATCCTCTCACAACCTGGTACCATATCCCCACTTCCCAATAATTCCAAGATACATTCCCACTGCATGCAAGTTCATAACCACCCTGTATTCCCACTACTAAACCCCATTCGACGGCCATGAAACAAACAAAGGTAGTCTCACTGCCTACAAGTCCATCCATTCCGCAATCAATCAATCTCTCAAACTGGGATACAAACACACCCCCCGCACAACCCCACACAAAAATCCCATAACAAACACCATTAAAACATATCCCCATCATAAATACACACCATACCATTCTCATAGAATCAACTCCCCTGCCCGCCCGCCCATAACTATGCTCCCATAGAAGCACCACACAACTCACACAAGGCCACAAAACCGAATAGAAAACAACACTCATCCACACTGATCAAATAGGATATATTAAGATTTTGGTAAACACTGTTATTTAATCCACTTTGATAAACAGGTGTTATCACACAAGGTGTTTCATCCTGGTGCATTCTTTTCAATTAACCATGTGTACATGTTTAAGTAGATTTCATGTTACGACTGATTATCAAATATCATAAAAAAACAAACAGAACACCACCAGTGCCCAAGAAAAGGCCACCAATGACTGTGATTTTTATAAGGCATATAGCCACAACAACCACAAAATAATCAAATATAAAAAAAAATAGGCAATCAAACATCAAGCTACTCCCTTCCTGTTACTTTATTTACCCATATTATATTTTGATCATACCCCCTTCTTATTTATTACTTGTTAAGAGAAAATTATTCACCCATTATTCACAAAGAATTATTAGTACACCCACCCCAAATTATGTAAAGTTTAATAGAGTCATAAGAAATCCATACCTAAAACAACATGAGACCAAAACTCCCTATGCGCCAAGAATAGGGGATCACATGAGCATCAAGGAAGAACTCCATGAAAACTGAACAGGATATGATCTAGAATAAGTGCACAAATCATCTAGGGAGGAAGAATATAGTCTCACCTAGAGAGAATGAAAAACATACTGGGAAGGGAAGATCTTGGTTTTGAAGAGCCCGATCCCATATTAAAGGAATAATGGTTTCAAAAGCAATTAATTGCGGGATCATGGTCAATATTACACGATTTGAATATATCAAATCCCCCAGGATGTTAAGATATTAAAGATATACTCAATATCCTTTGAAACTCCCTTAAAAACACCCAAGGAAGGCTTTAAACCCGGTTTATGTCAAATAAAATGTAAGAGGGGTGAAACTGGAAAACTGGGAAAAATAGGAAAAACTGAAAATGAGTCACCAATGGGTAAGTCATTGATGTGGAGCCACTGATGGGTGAGCTACCAATGGGACCTACTGATGTAGAGATACCAACACAATGACCTACCAATGCCTTGACCTACTGATGCCTCAACCAACCGATGCCCTGACCTACTGACGCCCTAACCTACCAATTCCTTAGCTCACCGACACCGACACCCTCGAATCACCGACACCGATGCTCCTGAATCACTGATGCTGACACCTTTGACTCAATGATGCACTAACATAATGACATAATAACATTCCGACGCACTGAAATTCTGATGCACTAACATACCGATGCACTGACATGCCGATGCCGACGCCCTGAGTCATCGATGGAAAAACTGAAAAAACTGGAAATTTGGAAAACTCTTGAAATGAGCAACCATTGCCTCCCAAAACACCCTAAACACTATTTTTCCACAAAGAAAAGGAGAAAGGAAATCCAGGTTATTACATGAGATACCTCTCAAACTATTATCGTCCCCAAGAATTCAAAACTGACCTGGAAGACGGGGGTCCAAACAACTGCCCCTTAAGACACCTCTCAGGAGTGAACCACCTTGTGTTATATTAAATCTGGAGTTAAAAACTTGACATCCAAGGACATATTTTGACATATATAACCTAAATGACTATGCAAACACTAAGGCCCCCAATTTACCAAACAACCATTAAAACATTGAAGTCACACTGTCCAAACACATGGATTAGGGAGATCCTTCCTCCATTTCAAGATACTATCTGCTTTGGGCGACACTGTTTCACCCGCATGAGTTTAATCACATCTGAATTAATGCATCTTGATTAGGGATCAGGTTCTCCCCTTCCCATGGTCAGGAATTTTTTACACACATTCGAGGAATAGGGAAACAAATCATTTGATAACAAGCAAGGTCAAGCATTACAACATACAACAAAGCACAAAAGTAAAATATAGAAACAAAACTCAGAACAAATATGGGTATTGGGAATGTATTTGTCCTTATTTCTCCCAATTACTCTCCTTAAGGACACCATTCCTCCATAACACACGAACCAAATGAATGGTCCATCCATGAAGCACCTTCTCCTTATGATCCTCGATTATTACTGGTTGCTCCACGAACGTCATTTCATCCTCGATATCCAACTCTCCCTAGCCAAGGACGTGGGATTCATTATGTAGATACTGATGGAGATGATAGACATGGAAGACGTCGTGAATTTTCTCAAACCACAGTGGCAATTCCTGCTGATATGCCACCTCGCTAACTCATCCCAACACATCTAAAGGCCTTATGAACCTGGGAAAAATTTTTCTTCCCTCACCGAACCTCTACTACCCATATTGAGGGGAAACCTTCAATAAAACATAGTCCCCAACCTCAAACTCCAAAGGCCTCATTCTATGATCGGTATGTGACTTCTATCAGTCCTCTGCTACCATCATCCTCTCACGCACAAGTTGAACCTTATCTGTTGTGCTCTGCACTACCTATGGTCCAAGAAGGGCTGTTTCCCCAACTTATGTCTAGCATAATGGTGAATGACATAGAATTATGTATAAATCCTCTAATGTAGCCATGCCAATGGTAGAGTGATAGCTATTATTGTAATAAAACTCTACTAGGGGAAAGTGTCATACCCACGATCCTTCGAAGTCCACAACACATGCCCGTAGAATGTCCTCTAACATCTGGATGGTTCTTTTTGTTTACACATCCGTATGAGGGTGGAAAGTAGAGATAAGGAGTAACTTGGTAATAAAGGAATGCTTCAATCCCCTCCAGACTTGTGATGTAAAATGTGTATCCTGATCCAATACAATGGATCTTGGAACTTCATGCAGCCGCACCACCTCGTCCACATACCTCCTTGCCATGGCATCCACTGCAATCGACTCCTTGATTTCCAGGAAGTGAGCCAATTCGATCAACTAGTATACTACTAACCAAATATGATCGCATAATCCCTGATTTATAAGTAATCCTTTGATGAAATCCACTGATATTTCATCCCACTTCCACTCGGGAACATCTAAGGGCAACAACAGACCTCTAAGAACACGGTGATCAACCTTCACCTACTGACACTGTAATGGACCAGACCTCTCTGGTCCATTACTTTGTGAAAATACAGTGTTAGAGGTGTTCTGGAAGGTCAGGGTGACTTTGGGGTGCATTTGGGTGGACTTTTAAGGAAGACTGAAGGGCAGTAGCTTTCGTACGGGCTGCGCACAGTTTGGCTAAACCGTTCGGACAAACCGTGCAAGGTTGGTGTTAGAGGCAGTGGCTAATGCACGGTTAGCGCACAGTTTGGCTAACCGTGCAGACTAACCATGCGAGGAGTGTTGACAAGGTAGAAGCTAAAGCACGGTTAGCGCACAGTTTGTCAAACTATGTGGACTAACTGTGCGGGCACTTAATCTTAGATCCTAAAATTGTGGATCTAACTTTGTTTGCCTCTAAATGGTTCGTTTAAGTCCCTAAGCATCCATAACTCGGTATTACCCTTCCTTGAGGATAGGAGAACCTCTCCTAAGAGTTTTGAAAGAAATATGAAGGCTTATCTTGGCGAATCGAATCTGGTTTCTTGAGGTAAGTGACCGTTCTTGTTTGGTTGTTAGATCTACTTAGATCTACTCCTTATATTCTCTCATTTTCTTAGATCTACGCCCGTTATGGGTAGATCTAAGTGTGTGGATGCCAATTATGGTGAGTTTTGGTCTTGATATTGCTAAGAGGATATATATAAGGTGGGTTTTTGGAGAATCGACCCAGGTTTCTTGAGCGTTCTTCGACTATCGTGGTTTCGTCAAAAACCTTTGAGGTAGGGATCTTACCTTCATCTCTATCACTTTTTTGCATCATGCGGGGTGGGTATCCACTTGTTTTGGTGAGATACGGTTGAACCGGTAAATAAAGATAATAACTGGTTAAAGAACGGGTTAGGGGAAATTTCGTTGATATTGTTGTTTTATTTCCATCAATGCTTATCCTTTGATTATGTTTTGAATTGAATGGGATTATTCCTACTGAAAATCATGGTCTTTGGGGGCCTTTGCTTATGCAATTAAATATTTCCCTGTTTTTATGGATTGTTTCGTGGATGGAATTCATAGAATGTGAAAATTGATTAATCATGTAAAGTTAGATGATTAAATGAATACCTGTAACCATTGTATGATCACCCTAATTTAACTAAATGATAGAATGAATTTTTGGGTGATGGTTGGGGTCTAATTATGTGAAGGGGTGTTTCTTGGGTTTTTGTGGAATATATGAGCAGTGGGGATACGATTGACTTGGTTGTGGGTTGGCGTGTATGATATGGTTGTGGTTGGAATTAGGGATTTAGGGATGGTTGTGCATATGAATAAAAAGTGTAAGAGTTAGCTAATGAATTGCGGGACATGGTAGTTGATTAAATGCAGAAAATTAATGGAATTGTTTGGATGATAAAAGAAAATGGTGTTGTGTTACTTGTGTTTTCCCTAACATTATTTGTGGTTGGCAGGGATATGTTTTATGAACATTTGATCTGGTTTGGTTGTTGTTAGTTGCTCGGTAGTTAAGAAACTGATAAACTAAAACTGTTGAAACATGAAAATCTTAATGGGGTTGTGGCTATTTATTGTGTGCATACTTTCGTGGTAGCAGTGTCGAGGCATGTGCTTAGATCTTTGTGTAGAAGCCTTAGGATGGGATGAGTGGTTGATATAATTATATAAATCCGTACATTTTGTGTTTCTTTACGCACCCCACCCATGTCGAGCACTACGTGCCGAACACATGTGGGACGAGGGGTGAGATTCCCAAAATCCAAAGGATGGCTGGTTACTGTTCTTCCCTGTGCTCCCTCTTCCAGATTCTATAGCCAAAGATCCTTCGGGCAGGTTGTGACAGACATTTCCCAAGAGTCTTCGGGATGAGTATGTGATGTGTTCCCAAGATTCTTCAGGATGAGGATGTGATGTGTTCCCAAGATTCTTCGGGATGAGGATGTGATGTGGTTCCCAGGTGTCTTCGAGATGAGATGTTGTTATGGCCGAGGATTGAGTGCCGGCGGGATACGGGATGAGATGTGGTTATGGCCGAGGATTGAGTGTCGGCGAGATACTATGAGCTTCGTATGGCCAGGTTGCTGCACTAGCTCAGGAAGAGGGGGAAGCATCAGAGCATTAGGCATGAGGGCTTGAGCAGTAATCAGTGGGAAGATGGTGCGGGGTACCCATACTTTGATAATATTACTATACTACTCTATTGAATTGCGATATTTGGTGAGTGTGGCTTGTAAGGTTGGGTGGATAGATTCCTTGCTAGGCTTTGGTTCCTTTTGTTTTCTGATGGGGCATTAGGATGTCTCCCCACCTGTGCACGAGAGCTTTAGGTCTTCCTACTAAGTATACTTGTATACTCACCCTATGTTTAATTTTAGGTTTTCAGGAGGACTTCAGGGACTGTGCGAGACCTTGATAGTTGGGAGTTGGAGTTTTGTTAGTTGTAGTTTTTTATTTCTCTTTGGTATCGTACTTGGGATCTTTTCTTGTACCTGTACTTTTGTTTCAGTTTTCTATAAAACATGCATATGGGTTGGTTTTGGGTTTATTTTCATTTACTTGTTCCTTTTTTATTTGGTGTTTGACTCTTCCTATTTCCCAATATTAATTAATAAAAAGGGTAATGCCACCCATATTTGTGGAAACTCATACCCTTGGTGCTAGTCGACACTCTGGGGCCTACTGGAGGCGGGACTCGGGGGTCATTATCTCCCTTTAACCATTACCAGCTCAGGAGGGGCATCTTTGGTGGGAGGGGGTTGTGACAGAATGGTATCAGAGGGAGGTTGATAGATAGTATGGATTCCATATTTAGGAACAATGAGGATTACATGGGGTGGTAGGGAAATAGTGTTGGAAAATCTTGGTGTGTGAAATAGGCCAGGGAAGACCGGCTAAGACCTGGGATTTTAGGGCCCCCTGTGATCCGATGCAAGGACTCTAGGCCTACCAAATGACCAAGTGAGGCTACACTGATTTTAGGGTAGAGACCCTAGGGAAGGTACATGCATCATGATGACTTGTGTTCTTGTGTTTCATGAGTATTTTGTGGATTTAAAATGAATAAGAAGTCTAAGAAAATTTAAGAACAATATTCTACACTACTCGGGCTTAGGAATTCATTGTTTACCTTACAGCTATGGCACATGGGAGATGACCACGAGTAGTGCGGGCGATTGAGGCCTAAGAGGTTGACTTGGATGATCGACAAAGGGCTGACCGAGAGGAGGAGGACGATCAGTGACAGAAGACGCTTCGAGCCTTTCAGCAGTAGACCCTCGGGAAGTACGAGGGCAGCATCTCAGACATGGAGACAGAGAGATGGATAGAGGAGCTAGTGATAGCTTTCAGCTTGATTCAGGATCCAACGGAGTACTTGGTTCCTCTGGCTATGAGCTAGATGCGTGGAGGAGCGCTTCAGTGGTGGACGCTTTATCTTGGGGAGAAGAGGGAGGCTGAGGTCACGTGGGATGACTTCGAGAAGGAGTTCCAGACAGAATTCCTCTCTTTCATGATGAAGGCTGAGAAGAGGCAGGAACTACTCTCCCTCCATCAGGGGAGCATTTCAGTGAGAAATTTGTGGATCAAGTTCAAGGATCTCCTTCGCTTTGCTCCCAACCTCTTTCCGGATGAGGAGTCTCGGGCGAGACGTTTGGAGGAGGCACTTCGGCCTTCTCTTCAGTATGCTATTACCCCCTTCACCCTACTGACATACTTGGAATTCCAGAAGAAGGATGAAGTGGTGGAAATGATGCACATGCTGGGAGGTGTATCACGATAGGGAATCCAGTTGGGCTCGTTGAAGGGGAAAGTTGTCAGCAGCAGGCCTCCAGCATCAGGGCCCTCTAGGTTCCAACCAGTAGGGAGCATGCCTCAGCAGTTTCAGTTCCGATCTCCAGGTCCTCGCCCTTTTCCTTCGGGCCCAGGACCGAGGTGTTTCATCTGTGGCAGTCGTGGGAACCTTCGGAACCAGTGCTCAGACCGAGTACAGTACAGTGGAGGTAGACTGGTACAACACCTGCCTCATCCACATCAGTTTCTAGCCAGTCCCTTTCAGCAGCAGCAGTAGGGGCAGCGAGCTCCCGATCCTCCGAGGGCAGACATTGTAGGAGGAGGCCGACCTCAGGGCACTCCTCAGGGATCTCGACCAGGGCGTGGTCAGGGAGGTGGCCGACAGTCGGGGGGCAGAAGAGTTGGGCGTGGGCAGTTTCACGTTGCAGAGGCAGCGGTTCCAGTAGGGCCAGAAGTCATTCGAGGTACAATCAGCTTGTTTAGTACCCTTGCCTATGCCTTGATTGATTCAGGAGCTTCATACTTATTTGTTGAGCCTAGTCTAGCCTATGCCTTGGGCCTAGACATAGAGTCACTTTCCATACCTTTGGTTTTGAGTACGCCAGTCGGAGGTTAGACCAGCTTGTCTCGTGTTTTCCGGGGATGTAGGTTGATGTTGGGGCACACCAATCCAGTGGAGATCTCCTTTTACTGCAAATGCAGCCATACGAAATCATTCTAGGCATCGACTGGCTATTCTCGGTGTGTGCCGTCATCTATTGTTTCCGAATAAGGGTTGTGTTTTCAGGCGTGGGCGGCCGACGTGTGACTTTCATCTGTGAGCGGGGTTTCCGGGAGGGTAGCTGGCAAGGGGATCCCTTCCTTTCCTTGTTAGCTGAACTGTCAGTGGAGTCGGCAGATACATAAATGGTGGAAGTCCCAGGGATCGTCGGTGAGTTTATGGATGTCTTCCCTGAAGAGGTGGCGACTCTACCCCCTCGACGTGATGTTGAGTTTGGTATAGACTTGCAACCTGGTGCCCGTCCGATTTCGATGGATCCCTACTGGATGACACCTTCTAAGTTGAGGGAGTTGAAGATTCAGATTGACAATCTGATGAAGAAGGGTTTTGTTCGACCAAGTGTGTCACCTTGGGGTGCTCCTGTCTTGTTCGCAAAGAAGGAAGATGGTGGTCTCAGGATGTGCATAGACTAATGGAGAATGAATCAAGTAACGATCAAGAACCATTACCCCCTCCTGAGGATAAACAATCTCTTTGACCAGCTGAGGGGAGTAGGTTGGTTCTCTAAGATCGATCTGCGGTCTGGATATCACCAGTTGAGGGTGAAGGAGGGCAACATCTCGAAGACTGCCTTCAGATGTAGGTATGGAAACTTTGAGTTTGTAGTCATGTCGTTCGGTGTTACAAATGAACCAGCTGTGTTCATGGGACTCATGAACTCCGTCTTCCGGGAATACCTAGACCAGTTTGTAGTCATCTTCATTGATGACATTCTGATCTACTCAAGATCAGAGGAGGATCACACTGAGCACCTGAGAATGGTTTTAGAGGTCCTTCGATAGCACCAACTTTATGGGAAGTTATCCAAGTGAAAGTTCTGGACGCGAGAGGTACGCTTCCTTGGACACGTGGTGTCCGAGCAGGGAATAGAGGTGGAACCATCAAAGGTTTAGGCGGTTGTTTCTTGGACAACACCCAAGAACGTGGCATAGGTTCGCAGTTTCCTTGGACTGGCAGGTTACTACTGGAGGTTCGTACCCAGCTTCTCCCGAGTTGCAGCTCCTTTGACAGCTTTGACAAAGAAGGATCGAGCTTTCGTGTGGGAGGAGCAGTGTGAGGAAGCCTTCAGTTATCTAAAGGGAAAATTGGTTAGTGCCCCAGTTTTGTGATTACCAGAGGAGGGAGTAACGTTCGAGGTATTCTGTGATGCCTCAGGCCAAGGCTTGGGGTGCGTGCTGATGCAACAACAAGGGGTGATATCTTATGGGTCTAGGAAATTACATCCTCATGAACGTAACTATGAAACCCATGATCTAGATCTTGTGGCGGTTGTGTTCGCACTGAAGTTGTGGTGGAATTACCTCATCGGGGAGCGCTTCGTGGTCTTCACGGATCACAAGAGTTTGAAGTACATCTTCTCCCAGTGGGACCTGAATTTGTGGAAGCGAAGGTGGATGGAGTTCCTTCAGGACTACGAATTTGAAATATCCTACAACGAAGGCAAAGGAAATGTGGTGGTTGACGCTTTGATAAGGAGGAAGGACGCGGTTCGAGAGTCGACAGATGTTTCAAAGGAGATGGAATAATTGGCTGCACTACACCTCGATGTATGGGAAGATGGTGGTAGAGGTTGTTTGTTTCAGATGAAAATGCAGTACTACCTACTACGGCAGGTGGAGGAGTCTCAGTGGGGAGACGTAGAGAGTGAAGTAATGCGCAATCGGGCTAGCCAGGGCAGTGCTCCGGAGGGATGGTCAGAGGATGGTCTGAATCAGATGCTTTTTCGGGGAAAGTTTTTTGCTCCAGAGTCAATACGCGAGAGAGTTCTTGGTGATTTTCACAACTCACCCCTGGAATTACACCCGGGAACTTCCAAGATGTACCATGGCTTTAGAGGGAAGTTCTGGTGGCCCGAGGTGAAACGGGTAGTAACAGAGTTTGTTGAAAAGTGCCTCGTGTGTCAGCAGGTGAAGGCTGAACACCATGTCCCAGGAGGTCTGTTACAACCTTTAGATGTCCCCGAGTGTAAGTGAGATGACATATCGATGGATTTCGTCACAGGGATACCCAAGGTTCAGGGAGGCTGCGACGCTATCTGGGTAGCGGTGGACCGGTTGACGAAATCGGCTCACTTCCTAGAAATCAAGTAGTCAAGTACGGTTGAGGCCCTAGCTCAGAGGTATGTGAATGAGGTGGTGCGGTTACACGGAATTCCGAGATCTATAATCTCCGACTGGGATACCCAGTTTACCTCGCGGGTCTGGAGAGGATTGCAACATGATTTTGGCACCCGGCTATGCCTCAACACTGCTTTCCACCCCCAAACAGATGGGCAGACAGAGTGCACCATCCAGACTTTGGAAGATATGCTACGGGCATGTGTTTTGGGACTTGGAGGATCATGGGTACAACACTTACCTTTGATATAATTCTATTACAACAACACCTATCACTCTACCATTGGCATGGATCCTTTCGAAGCTTTGTACAGGAGGTCGTGCTGCTCACCCGTTTGCTGGAAAGAGGTCAGAGAAGTAGGTGTTCTTGGCCCGGAGGTGGTGCAGAGCATGACGGAGAAGGTTCAAATTATATGAGAGAGGATGAAGGCAGCTCATGACCAGCATAAGTCATACTCCGATAATAGGAGGAGACCCTTGGAGTTCAAGGTCGGGGACCACGTGTTCTTGAAGGTCTCTCCTTGGCACGGGCAGTGAAGATTCGGAAAGGGAATCAGGCTTTATCCCAGGTTCGTCGGGCCCTTCGAGGTGTTACGGTGGGTTGGTGAGGTGGCTTATCAACTGGAATTGTCGCCACCGCTGCAAAGGGTGCATGACGTCTTCCATGTGTCTCATCTCTATCGGTACCTGCACGACGATTCACACGTCCTCGACTAGGGAGAGCTAGATATCGGGGACGATGCAACGTTCGTGGAGCGACCCATGATGATCGAAGGTCGTGAAGAGAAGGTACTTCGTGGATGAACCATTCCTTTGGTTCGTGTGCTATTGAGGCATAGTGGGCTTGAGGAGAGTACCTGGTAACGTGAAGCACAGATGCGTACCCAGTACCCAGAGTTGATTTGAGTTTTATTCTGTTTTGTTTCAAACCTATTTATGATGTAATGCTTGACATGGTTAACTATGAAATGTGTTTCAAGTGTGTAAGGAGTATCCTGAAATATGGTGAGGGGAGGAACTGATCCCTAGTTAAGACACATTAAAGTGGATGCACCTAAACCCATGCAGGCGAGTCAGTGCCGCCCAAAGTAGATAGTATCTTAACGTGGAGGAAGGAAAACCCCTCACCCACATGACCGGATGGTTTAATCTTTTTCCTTGCATGGTTTCACGGGGGAGAGGAGTAGTATATTGGTGATTGTTTAGGAGATAGGTGAAGAAGGGGGTGCTCCTTGGTAAAAAGGAGGTTTTCTCCTGAGAGGTATCTTTCGAGGGGGGGGGGGAGTTGTTCGGACCCCTCTCCTTTCTTCAGGTCTGGTTTTAATTCTTGAGGGCGAGAATAGATTGAGAGGTATCTTATGTAATGGACTGGACCTCTCTGGTCCATTAATTTGTGAAAATACGGTGTTAGAGGTATTCTGGTAGGTCGGGGTGACTTTGGGGTGCGTTTGGGTGGACTTTTAAGGAAGACTAAAGGGCAGTAGCTTTCGCATGGGCTGCGCACGGTTTGGCTAAACCGTGCAGCCAAACTGTGCGAAGTTGGTGTTAAAGGCAGTGGCTAATGCACAGTTAGCACACGGTTTGGCTAACCGTGCAGAATAACCATGCGAGAAGTGTTGACAAGGCAGAAGCTAACGCACGGTTAGCGCACGGTTTGTCAAACCGTGCGGACTAACCGTGCGAGCACTTAATATTAGATCCTAAAATTGTGGATCTAACTCGTTTTTCCTCTAAATGGTTTGTTTAAGCCCCTAATAGGCCATAACTCGGGATTACCCTTCCTTGAGGATAGGAGAACCTCTCCCAAGCGTTTTGGAAGTGATCCGAAGGCTTTTCTTGGCGAATCGAAGCCGGTTTCTTGAGGTAAGTGACCGTTCTTGTTTGGTTGTTAGATCTTCTTAGATCTACTCCTTCTCTTCTCTCGGTTTCTTAGATCTCCACCCGTTATGGGTAGATCTAAGTGTGTGGATTCCATTTATGGTGAGTTTTGGTCTTGATCTTGCTATGAGGAGAGATCTAAGGCGAGTTTTTGGAGAATCGACCCAGGTTTCTTGAGCATTCTTCGACCGTCGTGGTTTCGTCAAAAACCATTGAGGTAGGGATCTTACCTTCATCTCTCTCTCTTTTGTGCATCATGCAGGGTGGGTATCCACTTATTTTCATGAGATACGGTTGAACCGGTAAATAAATATAATAACTGGTTAAAGAATGGGTTTGGGAAAATTTTGTTGATATTGTTATTTTATTTCCATCAATGCTTATCCTTTGATTATGTTGTGAATTGAATGGGCTTATCCCTACTGAAAATCATGGTCGTTGGGGGCCATTGCTTACGCAATTAAATGTTTCCCTATTTTTCTAGATTATTTCGTGGATGGAATTCATAGAATGTAGAAATTGGTTAATCATGTAAAGTTGGATGATTAAATGAATACCTGGAACCCTTGTATGATCACCCCGATTTAACTAAATGAAAGAATGAATTTGTGGGTGCTGGTTGGGGTCTAATTATGTGAAGCGGTGTTTCACGGGTTGTTGTGGAACGGGTGAGCAGTGGGGCTATGGTTGGCTTGGTTGTGGGTTGGCGTGTATGATATGGTTGTGGTTGGAAGCAGGGTTGCAAGGATGGTTGTGGATATAAATAAAAAGTGAAAGAGTTAGCTAATGAATTGTGGGATATGGTAGTTGATTAAATGCGGAAAATCAATGTAATTGTTTGGATGACAAAAGAAAATGGTGTTGTGTTGATTTTGTTTTCCCTAACATTATTTGTGGTTGGAAGGGATATGTTTTATGAACATTTGATCTGGTTTGGTTGTTGTTAGTCACTTAGTAGTTAAGGAACTAATAAACTAAAACTGTTGAAACATGAAAAGCTTAATAGGGTTGTGGCTATTTATTGTGTGCATACTTACATGGTAGAAGTGTCGAGGCATGTGCTCAGATCTTTGTGTAGAAGCCTTAGGATGGGTAGAGTGGTTGATATAATTATATAAATCTGTAAGTTTTGTGTTTCTTTATGCACCCCACCCATGTCGATCACTATGTTCCGAACACACGTGGGACAGGGGGTGATATTCCCAACATCCAAAGGATGGATGGTTATTGTTCTTCCCTGTGCTCCCTCTTCCAGGTTCTATAGCCCAAGATCCTTCGGGCAGGTTGTGATAGACGTTTCCCAAGAATCTTCGGGATGAGGATGTGATGTGTTCCCAAGATTCTTCGGGATGAGGATGTGATGTGTTCCCAAGAGTCTTTGGGATGAGGATGTGATGTGTTCCCTCACGCATTGCCACCAGGACAAATAGATTCCCATGGAACAATATCTGAATCTGAATATCCTCCGACCATCCCTCTTGAGCATCACCCCAGACAGCGCAATCACGCATCACCTCAATATCTGAGTTTCCCCATTGAGACTCTTCCACCTTCCATACTAAGGAATACTACACTGTTATCTGAAACAGACAACATCTACTTCCATCCACTCTTGCATCTAGATGCAATGCGGCCAACTCCTTCATTACCATCCAAGCATCCATGGATTCCCGAACTACCTCTTTTTGTGAATTTATACTCAAGGCATCAACCACCACATTCCCTTTTCCTAGGGTGTAAGAGATCTCGAAGTTGAAGTACTAGAGAAACTCCATCCACCTCCACTATTGTAAGAACCCGGTTCTTATCTTTGAGGTACGGGCTTCTTCTTTTCTATTTTCCTCAAGTGTTTTTAATAAAATATGGAAAATGGGGAAAATCCTAAACTTTGGAAGTACACACCGTGTACTTTTTCCACACGTCGTGTACTTCTGGTCGTGTAGGGGTGAGTACACGAGGTGTGTAACCATGTCAGCGATGAAGGGTGTAGGAACTGACTACATGCCGTGTAGTGGTCCTTTACATGCTGTGTAGTCATTCGGCAGGCCAGAACAGTAAGGCGGTGGAGCAGCCGCTAGCTGGGTGAAAGTACACACCGTGTACTCAGGAGTACATGCCGTGTACTCATGTCGACAGATGAACAGTGAGGCGGTGCCACCAGAGGAATAGTTAAATGAAGTAAGTACACGCCATGTACTTGGAATTAAACACCGTGTAATTTGTTTTTTTTTGCTTAAATTGAGCAGTAGCCTCCCCTATTCACAGGGAAGGCTTAGAACCAGAGGAAGGAGCAGGAGTGGATGGCCAGACCTTTGGAGATCCACCGATCGAGCGTCTGGAATCCGATTCCACCTCGGACGATCTTGTTGGAACTGCGCGGGTAAGCCCTCTCTTCTCCTAGCGTGTTTCTTACCAATTCTTCTCCTAACGGGAGTTATTTGAGGTTAAGTGAGTTTTGTTCTTCGTCAGATCTACACCATTCTTAGGCGTTTCTGGAGTCGACGTTCGGGTATACCGTTCGGTGGCGTATAAGGTAGGTGGCTTGGTGTTTAGTTTTCCAACTTCTGTGTGTTTTGTGCGTTTTTTTACCACGAATCATGTTGGGGTGTCGTGTGGCTAAGTCTGTTGCTATAATAAACACCTAGAATTGATTAGGTATTTATTTTTGTTATCAAAATGCGGGTTGGGATCATTGCTTGGATCCGGAACCACATCGTGGGTGTGTTCCACTGTTTAGCCGTTTGGCCGGGATACCCGAGGGTATGCCTTAAAAGTAGTAATTGTAGAATTTTCTCGAGAGGAATTGCTTGTTTACTGCATATTTACATGTTGGGCATGACCCAGTTACCTGTTAGCCTAAGGGCAGTGTTGTGATTAGCCTGTGGGCGTTGTTCTACTTAGCCTGTGGGCAACTTCTTCCGTGCTTGTGGGCAGATGATTCTGTGCCGGTGGGCGACACTATTTACGCCTGTGGGCAATATCCCTATACCTGTGGGCAAATTCCTGTGTTGGTTTCTCTTTACCCGAGGGTGGGAGTCTACGTGTTTGTGGAGATTTGGCTGTTGACTTAGAATATTCACTGTGGTGGTATTTTAAATTAAATGATTAAAAAAATGTTAAAATGGAAATATAACTGGTTAAGTTAGTTAATTTTCAGTACTGCTTACTTTATTGAATTTTACTATTTCACACCGTTGTTGCATGCTTACACACTGTTGGGAACGGGCCTTTGGTGGGTGCCTACTGAGATATATTTCTCACACCCTATTTGGGTCATGCTTTTCGGCCCAAACAGATTACGTTTCTGCAGGTGTGTATAGGGGCAAGAATCCCTATACAGGTACTTGACTGTTGCTAAGAAGTAGGAGGGCATGGGACCGAGCCTAGGCTCGCGATGCCACTGCCAGCTGTTTTGCTTTGTTTTGCTGTACTCTGCTTTTGATTGTACTGTATTGATTTATAACATGTTCTGGATATTTTCTTAGAACTTGAGACATGTAGCATCATCATTTATATACCGTTGGTTATATCCACTACTATTGTTTATTTCAGTTTTGTATGGTTTACTACTTCCTCTGTTGATATATGTTTTATTCTGTATTCCGCTGCGCTACACTTTGACAAATGAGGGCATAGTTTCCCCACTATCAGACCTGGGCCCTCGCTGCTAGTCAGCAGCCTCTGGTGTTTGGGGAAATGCGCTTGAGGTCATGTGGCGAACTGGGTTCGGGGCACCCATTGCGTGGCACCTGGGTCCGGGATGTTACAAAGTGGTATCAGAGGGGTTCTTTTCTTTGACTTACTATTTGGAGCCATAGTCAGGGATAGGACGAATGGTAGTTGGTAATAAGCTATTCCCGGGCATAGTTAACCCATGTACAGGGAAAAGCCAGTCTACCTCGTATTTTGCAATTTTTCTGATTTTGCAAATTTTATAGTTGGTATGTTTTCACCGTTGGGTGACACACTTGATATTGTGCAGTTATAATTTATTTGTGGGTTCTATTTAGTTTCAACCTGATGAGATGAGGGTATGTCATCTCATGTATCATATAGGCACATGCTAGATATCACATGCCATGCATAGTTCCATGCCATGTAGGTGCATTAGAAATTGCATGTTGTTGTGATAGTTGTTGTGCTAGTAAATCATGCTGTCGTGATAGCTGCTCTGATAACATACCTGCCTTGTGATAGGGTAATTTTTGTGTGATATGTTCACAGAATGGATGCCAAACTTTGGTTTTTGGGGAGTATGGGCCCCCATTGACCAGAATTTGGTGGATCATTGGCTGTTTATTAGTTATAACACAGATAAGATGTCAAACTTTGATTCGTGGGGAGTATGGGCCCTCACGGGTCGGAATTTGACACTTAGGTGTTGTTTTTCGGTATTTTCTGGGTTCCGGAGAAGTTTCTGAGACATACTGTCTGGAAACCCAGTATACACACCCTGTAGTATTTTTACACACACCGTGTATGGCCTTCTATTCGGGAAGAAAAATGAACTTTTTAAGTACACGTCGTGTACTCTGAGTACACGCCGTGTAGTCTCTTCCCGTGTCACAAACTGTGTTGGCGGCGACACGGGGAGGGAAGAGCTTAGGGAGAACACGCCGTGTAGATTCTGTACACTCTGTGTATTCTCTTCCCATGTCACAAACTGTTTGGGCGGCAACACAGGGTGGGGAAGTGCTTGGGTAAAAAACACTGTGTACCTTATATACACGCTGTGTAGTGTTGACCTAGAGTCTAGCCATGTAACTAACAACAAGGGTCGGTGAACTCCTATACAGAACACTCCATGTTAATGATGAACACGCCGTGTAGTGTGACCTGGGGACTCGGCCATGTACCTAACAACACGGGCTGGTTTCACTATTCCTTGAACATGCCGTGTACCTATGGGACATGTCGTGTAGTCTTGTCTGAGGACAGACCGTGTGGACTTAGCCATGTGGCTGAGAAATGGGGTGATGTACACACCGTGTGCGGGTGTAACACGCCGTGTAGTTTTAAGCCGAGTAGTCAGCCATGTCACGGACGACACGGGAAGTTGGAAAATAACACCATACACGCCGTGTAGATTATATACACGCCGTGTAGTTTTTTTTCAACGAGAGCCGTGTGTCTTAGCCATGTAGAAGGACCCGGGCAGGGGAAGGGGAAGTCAAGTACACGTCGTGTAGTCATTGTACACACCATGTAGTCTTGTTTTGCAAATATTGACATGCCATCTTCCTCTTATTTCCTTTGTGGTTCTTTCGCTTTTGGTCTTTGATAAATCTTGTTCTAAGGCGTGTTTTTGACCTTGTAGTGTCATGCCTCCTAGATAACCGTGCGTTGTTCTCCAGGAGAGAGGAAACGAGTATACTCCAGAGATGGTGGGCCATGGGCTGCTAGTAGATCCTCCAGTAGAGCCAGATGCGGCACTGTATGCTATACCGGACATAGGCGCAGAGGCACAGTTCCGTGAAGGATTATTGCGGTTCATGAAGACCTTTCAGGGAGCACCGCAGGCTGCCACATCTATGGCCAAGATGACATGTATCTTCCAACAGAAGCATCCGCCTACATTTTCAGGGGATGGCAGACCACAGGTTGTAGAGTCTTGGCTGGGGTTGATGCAGATAATATTCGAGCATCTTGAGACACCTCCAGGGTAGAGGGTCAAGCTCGCGACATATATGCTGCGTGATTCCGCCAAGAGGTGGTGGGATGTTACCACCCAGTCAGAGCATCACAGGGACATGGTGTGGGAGGATTTACAAGAATTCTTCTATGACTTATTCTTCCCAGAGACGCAGAGGGAAGATAGAGCTCAAGAGTTCATGAAGCTGCAGCAGGGCGCTATGTCAGTGATGGACTATTCTGCTCGCTTCACCGAGCTTTAGCTCTTTGCACCCGTGCTGGTGGGTGATGAGACGTTGAGAGTCAGATGTTTTGAGGATGGTCTTTGGTATGACATCTGAGAGCTGGTGAATGTTTTCAAGTTTCCTACTGTACATGATATTGTGAACCAGGCGCTGACCACAGAGAGGAACCTTTGAGAATCTAGTGGTGTGGGCTAGGGCGGTTCATCACCAGTTACTGGTACTTTTTCTGTTGGAAAGAGGAAGAGATGGGTGGAATTATCTAAGGGTGGAAGTACCAGTCAGAAGAATGCTTCAGGTGGCCAGGTTATGTGCTACCAATGTGGTAGAGAGGGGCACAAGAGGCCACAGTGTCCACGAGACCTAGTGGAGTGCCGAGATTGCGGAAAGATGAGTCATCTGCAGCGCTTTTGCAGGGAGTTTCCACCAGTGGCTAGTGAGAGGGGTTATGTGCAGACTCCGCGTGCGGGGGCAGGTTCAGTGGCTTCTTACCAGTCAGGGAACTGGAATACGCTAGGGCGTGCAGGTAGAGATGGTGGTCGTGGTCGTGGTAGCCAGACACTAGGATCTCAGAGGCAGCAGGGTGGGACAACTCAGGGTAGCCAGGCTATGTCGCAGGGCCGCGGCACCGGGCAGGCTTATGCAGTGCAACAGACCCAGCAGGAGCAAGACCCGAGACCTTCTACAGTCAGAGGTACTATTTTAGTAGCTTTTGTCTTATCTTCAGTACTTTTTGATACAGGTGCTATGCATAGTTTCATATCTGTACCCGTTGTGGAGAGCCTTGTGCTTTTTGTTTCTTCATCTTACGATATTATGACGCTAGACACTCTGTTGGGGACTAGAACGGCTGGTGTGCGTCAGTGCAAGGAGTGACCCCTTGAGGTTGGTGGGTGTCACTTCCTTTGGTACCTCTATATCCTGGAGATGACGAGCTATGACGTCATTCTCGGGATGGACAATATGGTTTCCTTCCGAGCCTTTATAGACTGCTATCATCGTAGGGTGAGTTTCACGTCACCAGAGGGCGGAGAGTTTTTATACAAGGGAGAATGGGATGTTCAGGCGAGTCAAGATGGACCAGAGGATTGTGGGTGAGGTGGAGTCATAGCCCAGATTGCGAGATTATATCTGGATGATCAGGGGACTTGTCAGGCAAATTTCCCTCCAGTTGTTGATCGTTTCAGGGATGTCTTTCCGGATGACTTTTCGGGTCTACCTCCGGAGCGAGAGGTGTATTTATCCATTGAGCTTGTTCCAGGAGCAGCACCGGTGTCCATTCCTCCATATAGGATGGCTACACTTGAGTTGCAGGAGCTCAAGAGGCAGTTGGAGGAGTTGCAGTAAAAGGGCTTTATCCGAAATAGTACTTCTCCATGGGGTTCTCCGTTCCTTTTTGCGAAGAAGGCGGACGATACCCTCAGACTTTGCGTGGATTATCAGAAGCTGAACCAGTTGACGGTTAAGAACCGATATCCCTTGCTGAGGATTGATGATCTTTTTGATCAACTTCATGGAGCACGAGTGTTCTTAAAGATTGACCTGAGATCAGGATATCATCATCTACGTGTGAGACCATCTGATATACCTCTCACGTCTTTCAAGAGTAGGTATGGTCTATATGAGTATACGGTTATGCCGTTCGGAATCACGAATGCGCTAGTAATTTTCATGGATCTGATGAATCGTGTGTTCCATCCGTATCTTGATTATTTTGTGGTAGTATTCATGGATGACATCTTGGTGTACTCTCACACTCGACACGACCATGCCACCCATCTTGAGATCGTAATGAGTACACTGAGGGAGCATCGACTATATGCTAAGCTCTCAAAGTACCACTTTTGGATGGATCAGATTCACTTCCTAGGACATATTATCTCAGAGGCAGGAGTTGCAGTAGACCCAGAGAAGGTGAGAGCAATAGTTTATTGGGAGCAGTCGAAGAACATGTTTGAGATATAGAGTTTCTTAGGGCTGGCTGGTTACTACAGACGCTTCATACATGACTTCTCCTGCTTAGCAGCGCCGTTGACAGGTCTGACTAAGAAGGGTGTGAAGTTTGTTTGGTCGGAAGCTTGTGAGGTAGCCTTTCAGGACCTGAAAGGAAGGTTGACATCAACACTGATCCTGATACTCCCAGAGCTGGGGAAGAGTTATACAGTTTACTGTGATGCATCAGGTATTGGGCTGGGAGCAGTGTTGATGCAGTGCGACCGAGTTGTTGCGTACGAGTCTCGGCAGTTGAGGCCACATGAGAGTAATTACCCAATGCATGATCTTGAGTTAGCTGTAGTTGTACATGCGTTGCGCTGTTGGAGACATTATCTATTGGGGGAGCATTTTATGGTTTTCACCGACCACAAAAGCCTCAAGTATATCTTTACTCAGCATGACTTGAATCTGAGGCAGAGGAGGTGGGTCGAATACCTACAGTCCTTTGATTTTGAGCTTGCCTATACACCTGGTAAGGGTAATGCAGTAGCTGATTCATTGAGTAGGAAGACTCAGATATAGGCAATGTAGGAGGCCAGCGGTGAGTGACAGCTCATGGCCTTGTTCTCTGAGATGCATCTGGAGGTGCATGAAAGTCAGGGGCAGACTTATCTCTCATATTTAGCTGTGACATCTACCCTCCTGGATAGAGTGAGGATGGGACAACTATCTGATTCAGAAGACCTAGTTCTACGGGAGTCGGTGGAAAGTGTGGACCCTTCTCCTGGTTGGACGATAGGCGGTGATGAGGTTTTTCTTTTCCATGGATGAGTGTGGGTTCCAGGGGTTATACGCGAGGAGTTGATGCGAGAGTTTCGTGCTTCAGCTTGGACAGTTCATCCCGAGGTTACCAAGATGTACCGCGACTTGAGACGTCAGTACTAGTGGCCGGGTATGAAGAGAGATGTAGTTGGTTTTGTTACGAGGTGTTCCACCTGTCAGCAGGTGAAGGTGGAGCATCAAAGACCAGCTAGGCTGTTTCAGTAGTTACCCATTCCGGAGTAGAAGTGGGACGATGTCACGATGGATTTCGTGATTGGATTGCCGATGTCACCTCGTGGCAACTATTCCATGTGGGTTGTTGTGGACAAAATCATGAAGGTAGCTCACTTCTTTCCAATCAAGGAGACCTTCGGTGTTGATGAGCTCGGAAGGATGTATATCCGAGAGATCATACGTCTTCATGGGGTCCCTCGTTCTATCGTTTCTGATAGGGACGCCTACTTCACGTCTCGTTTCTGGCAGAGTTTTCAGAGGGCACTGGGTACACAGGTGCTTCTGAAAACAATATACCACCCTCAGACCGATGGGCAGTCAGAGCGTATGATACAGGTGCTAGAGGACATGCTGCGTGCATGTGTCCTAGACTTTGGGGGCTCTTGGGAGACACATATACCCTTAGTCGAGTTTTCCTATAACAATAGATTTCAGGTGACTATTGAGATGGCACCATACGAGGCTTTATACGGTAGGCCGTGCTGTTCACCCTTGTGCTGGATAGAGGCAGGTGAGGCAGCTTTACTGGGGCCACAACTCGTGTAGGAGACTTCTGCGCAGGTCCTGTTGATTCAGAAGCGGATGGCTACCCCACAGTCTCGTCAGAAGTCTTATGCTGATCGCCGAAGATGACCTTTGGAGTTTTTGGTCGGGGATTAGGTTTTTCTACGTGTTTCGCCGAGTCTGGGACACAAGAGGATCAGGAGACAGGGTAAACTTTCACTATGGTATGTGGGACCATTTGAGATTCTGGAGAGAGTTGGGATGGTTGCTTATCGGTTGCGGTTACCGCAGCGGTACCGAGCCATGCACGACGTCTTCCACGTATCTTAGTTGCATCACTATCATTCAGACCTATCTCACGTCTTTCATCCCGAGGAGGTCGAGCTGGAGGCAGATGTGTCCTTTGATGATCATCCAATTCGTATTATTGATAGGAGCACGAAGGTTCTCCGAGACTGGTCAGTTCCTCTCGTACAGGTGCTATGGTAGCATGGCCGAGTGCAGGATGAGACCTGAGAGTGGGAGGAAGATGTACGGGCTCAGTGGCCGGAGTTGTTCATGGCTATATCTTCTCCACCCTTGGAAGGGCAATTCGGGGACTAATTACTATAAGGGGGGAAGTTTGTAAGAACACAGTTCTTATCTTTGAGGTACGGGCTTCTTCTTTTCTCTTTTCCTGAAGTGTTTTTAATAAAATATGGAAAATGGGGAAAAATCCTAAATTTTGGAAGTACACGCTGTGTACTTATGGCCGTGTAGGGGTGAGTACACGGGGCATGTAGCCATGTCGGCGATGAAGGGTGTAGGAACCGACTACACGCCATGTAGTGGTCCTTTACACACTGTGTAGTCAGTCGGCAGGCCAAAATAGTAAGGTGGTGGAGTAGCCGCTAGCTGGGCGGAAGTACATGCCGTGTACTCAGGAGTACATGTCGTGTACTCATGTCAACAGATGAACAGTGAGGCGGTGCCGCTAGAGGAACAGTTAAATGAAGGAAGTACACACCGTGTACTTTGTTTTTTTTTCTTAAATCGGATAGTAACCTCCCCTATTCACATGGAAGGCTTAGAACCAGAGGAAGGAGCGGGAGTGGATGGCTGGTCCTTTGGAGATCCACCGATCGAGCGTCTGGAATCCAATTCCGCCTCGGACGATCTCGTTGGAACCGCGCGGGTAATCCCTCTCTTCTCCTAGCGTGTTGCTTACCAATTATTATCCTATTGGGAGTTATTTGAGGTTAAGAGAGTTTTGTTCTTCATCATATCTACGCCGTTCTTAGGCGTTTCTGGAGTCGACGTTTGGGTATACCGCTCGTTGGGGTATAAGGTAGGTGGCTTGGTGTTTAGTTTTCCAACTGCCATGTGTTTTGTGCGTTTTTCTACCACGAACCATGTTGGGGTGTCGTGTGTCTGAGGCCGTTGCTATAATAAACACCTATAATTGATTAGGTATTTATTTTTGTTATTAAAATTCTGGTTGGGATCATTGCTTGGATCCGGAACCACCCCGTGGGTGTGTTCCACTGTTTATCCATTTGTCCAGGATACCCGAGGGTATGCCTTAAAAGTATTAATTGTAGAATTGACTCAAGAGGAATTGCTTGTTTACTGCATATTTACATGTTGGGCTTGGACCGGTTATCTGTTAGCCTGAGGGCAGTGTTTTGATTAGCCTGTGGGCGTTGTTCTACTTAGCCTGTGGGAAGCTTCTTCCGTGCCTGTGGGCAGATGATTCTGTGCCTGTGGGTGACACTATTTACACCTATGGGAAATATCCGTGTGCTTGTGGGAAAATTTCTGTGTTGGTTTCTCTTTTCCTGAGGATGGGAGTCTACGTGTCTGTGGACATTTGGATGTTGACTTAGAATATTAACTATGGTGGTATTTTAAATTAAATGATTAAAAAAAATGTTAAAATGGCAATATAACTGGTTAAGTTAGTTACTTTTCAGTACTGCTTACTTTATTGCATTTTACTATTTCACATCGTTGTTTCATGCTTACACGCTGTTGGGCACGGACCTTTGGTGGGTGCCTACTGAGATATATTTATCACACCCTGTTTGGGTCACGCTTTTCGGCCCAAACAGATTACGTTTCTACAAGTGTGGATAGGGGCAAGAGTCCCTATACAGGTACTTTACTGTTGCTGAGGAGTAGGAGGGCATGGGACCGATCCTAGGCTCACGATGCCGCTGCCAACTGTTTTTATTTTTTTTGTTGTACTCTGCTTTTGGTTGTACTATATTGATGTATAACATGTTCTGGCTATTTTCTTAGAACCTGAGACATGTAGAATCATCATTTATATACTTTTGGTTATATCCACTACTGTTGTTTATTTCAGTTGTGTATGGTTTACTGCTTCCGTTGTTGATGTATGTTTTATTCTGTATTCCGCTGCGCTACACTTTGAAAAATGAGGGAATAGTTTCCCCACTATCATACCTGGGCCCTCACTATTAGTCGGCAGCCTCTGGCGTTTAGGGAAACGTGCTTGAAGTCACGTGGCGAACCGGGTTCGGGGCACCCATTGCGTGGCACCCGGGTCCAGGACGTTTCAACTATTGTAAGTTCAGGTCTCACTGGGAGAAGATATACCTCAGGCTCTTGTGATCCGTGAAGACCACAAAGCACTCTCCAATGAGGATATTCCACCACAACTTTATTGTGAACACAACCACTATAAGCTCTAGATTATGGGTGCAATAGTTATGTTTGTGAGGACGTAACTTCCTAGACCCATAAGAGATCACTCCTCACTATTTCATCATCACACAACCCAAACCTAGACTCGAAGCATCACAGAACACCACAAACATTACCCATTCGTTTGGAAACCTAAGCATTGGGGAACTGACTAGATTCCCCTTCCGGTAGCTAAAGGATGCCTGACACTGATCACTCCACATGAAGTCCTGGTCTTTCTTGGTCAAAGATGTTAATGGAGCTGTAACTTGAGAGAAGTTGGGAACGAATCTCCAATAATAGCCTGTTGAACCCAAGAAGTTGTGAACCTATGCCACGTTATTTAGTGCTACCCAAGAAAAAATCGGATCGACCTTTGATGGTTCTAATGCTATCCCTTACTGAGACACCACATGTCCAAGGAAGTGAACCTCTTGTGTCCAAAAATTTCTCTTGGAAAACTTTCTATAGATATGGTGGTGTCATAGGACCTCCAAGACTATCCTCAGATGCTCAACATGATCCCCCTTTGACCTTGAGTATATCAAGAATTCATCGATGAACACAATGATAAACTGGTCCAGGAACTTGTGGAAGGTAGAGTTCATGAGCCCCATAAACACGACATGTGCATTTCTAACACATAATGGCATGAAAAAGAAATCAATGTTACCATACCTGCATTTGAAAGCTGTCTTCGGAATTTCACCCCCCTTAACCCTCAAATGGTGATATCCAGATCATAGATCGATCTTAGAGAATCAAATTTCTCCCTTTAACTTTTCAAACATATTATAGATCCTTGAAAGGGGGTAAGATTTCTTGAACTTCACCTGATTCAGTCTTCAGTAGTCTATGCACAGTCTTAGACAACCGTCTGCCTTCTTCACGAATAGGATTAGAGAACCCCATGGAGACACACTCGGCTGGATAAAACCCTTCTTCATCAGGTCGTCAACTATAATCCATAACTCCCATAAGTTAGAATTCACTATTCTATAGGGAACAATTGAAATTGTACAGGCATTGGGTTGCAATTCTATACCAAAATCAACATCACGTCAAGGGGGTAAATTCACAACCTCCTCTAGGAATATGTCCATAAACTCTCTAAAAACTCTTTGAACCACCACCATCTCTTCATCTCCTAATTCCACTAATATGTCAGATAACAATAAGAGAAGAGTCTCCATGTACCGACTACCCACATGACAAATCCACTTTCCAATTAACGCTACACGCTGGCCATCCATATTTAAGAATTCGACTCTTCTATGGAAGTATTTGATAATGACATTCATAGAAGACAAACAGTCGATGCATAGGATGACATTGTACGACTACATATATAGCAAGAAAAGATCCCCTCGGGACTAATGTAGTCCCATAATAATTCTACATCCCTAGAAAACATCAAACAAATTGGTCTGACCTCTAACTATCATACTCAGCACTAGGGGAATGGAAAGTCTCTCCGCCTCTATTCCCAAGGCATGGGATAGACTGGGTGCAAAAAAGGAGTGTGAATCTCCCTAATCAAACAAAGTAATTTCAAGAGTAGTAAAAAGATTGATCATACCTCAAACAACCTTCGGTCCTGCTAAAAATGTTGCCTCAACAGTGTGCAACTTCCCACACCCAGCTCCATGAGCCAAATCTCCATCTCCATGTCAGAGACGCCACCCTCATACTTTCCTAGAGTCTGCTACTAGAAGGCACAAATCATCTTCTACCACTGGTCATCCTCCTCCTATTAATTGTCCCTTTACTGACCAACCAGGTCAACCTACTAGCCCTCAACTGCTCATACCACATGCGAACGACGTATGAGTGCCATAACAGAAAAAGGAAACAAGGAACTCCTAAGCCCAGGTAGTATGAAAATTTTCTTTTAAATTCATGTTAACTATTCATTTTTTTCCCAAAACACCCAACTCAAATAAGAACACAAGTCATTATGATGAATGTACCTTTCTTAGGGTCCCTACCCTGCAATAAGTGTAGCCTCACTTGGTCATTCAGTAATTCCAGAGTCCTTGCATCGGATCATAGGGCCCCCTAAAATACTGTGTCCTAACCAGTCTTCCCTGACCTATTTCACATACCAAGATTTTTTAACATCATCGCCCTACCATCCCATGTGATCCTCATAATTCCTAAATCTGAATTCCATCTTATCTCTCAACCCCCAAAACCTCCCCTATGATACCATTTTGTCATGAACCGCCTTCTTCAAATGAGGGAAGGGACAATAAAGTGCCACACCATTCCTTCCTAAAGATGAAGGAGAGATAATGACCACCTAGTCCCGTCTTTAATAGGCCACATAGTAGTGAATAGCACCAAGGGTTTAAAATATCACATAATATGGAAATTATTACCCTTTTTATAGAACAATATCAGGATATAAGATGGTAAATCCCAAGAAACTCCAAATAATAGAAGTAAAAGTAAATCCAAAATCCACTCCCACATGAAAGTTCAAAAGTAAACCTGATACAAGGTACCACAAAAGCACAAAGTAAAGTACCAAAATAAAAGAGACTAAGTAGAAACAACAAATAATCCCGATACCTGAGCTAGTAAAGTCCAGCATGGTCCTCAAAGTCCTCCTAAAAACTTGAAAATAGTTTTATGTACGTAGGGTGAGAATATGAGTATACTCAATAGGAAAACCAAATCCATTTGTTCACAAGTGGGGGAACATAAAAATTACCCTATGAGAAAACAATAAAACCTCAAAGCACCTACAAAGGAGTACTAACCAGCCTAGCCTCACCAAGGCACACTCACTAAATAGCACAATTCATGTAAAGAAATAGTATAACACATCGACATTTGGGTACCCCACACCACTTTACCACTGGTTAACTGTTCATTTCTAATAGATAACGTATTGATGCTACCACTATTCCCATATGCAGTCCCATTGCCACCACTTACCACACACACTTGGGCCTCAAACCACACATAATCCCGCCCAAATACACCTGGGCCACAACAACCATGCCTCTCGCCCGAAGACACCTGGGCCTCATCCCAAAGACACTTAGGAAAACAATCCTGGCCCGAAAACATATAGGCCTATCATCCACAACAAACCTACCCAAAGGATATAAGACTATGGTAAGAATCAATCCATTATAACCTTCCTGGATATGCTCGAGTGGTAAGAACCTGAAAGAGGGTGCGAGGAAGAAAGTCAGTAACCATCCATCCATCCTCCCACCAAGAATTTGGGAAAGACACCCTCCCCCATGAAGTGGGGGTGTTCAACATAGGGTTCTCAACCAGGGTGGGGTACATATATAAATCACAAGGAACTAAAAGTTGTGTATATATAGGTAAGAAAACACTTAGCCCAACCTATGGGTCCCAATAACAGGCAACCAACTCATTCAGAACCACATTTGCTGCTACCCATATATGCATAACCACACAATAGCCATTGCCAAAGCATAACCCAACCCATTTTTGATTTAACCACTTTCCATTTATTAATTAAGGGATACAATTTAATTAATTCTAGCACTACTGAGAAACTAACAACCACAACCATATCAAAACAACAAACAAAAACAGATTTGTAGTCCCATTGCATGCCCCCATTCAACCACTGCCAACTATCATTATTCAAAGTTATACCGCGCAATCCTCCTCTCACAACCCAGTCCCATAGCCCTGCTTACCAAAACTTCCCAGATGCAGTCCCACTATATACAAGTTCATAAACACCATGTAGTCCCACTACTCAACCCCATTTGATGGCCACGACACAAACAAAGGTAGTACCACTGCCTTCAAGTCCATCCATTCTGCAATCAACCAGTCTCTCAAACTGGGATACCAATACACCTCACGCACAACCCCACACAAAAATCCCACAACAACAAAAATTAAACCACAACCCCATTGTACATACATACCACACCCTTCTCACAGAACCAACTCCCCGACCTACCCCTGTACCCATAACCGTGCTCCCACAGGAGCACCACACAACTCACACAAGGTCTCAAAACCCAATAGAACACAACACTCAGCCACATACATCAAATAGGATATATTCAGATTTTGGTAAACACTGTTATTTAATCCACTTTGATAAATAGGGGTGATCACACATGGGTTTTCATCCAAGGGAATCTGTTTCAATTAACCAAGTGTACGTGTTTAAGAAGATTTCATGTTACGACCGATTATCAAACATCATAACAAAACAAAAAGAACACCACCAGTGCGCAATAAAAGTCCACTGATGACCATGATTTTCAGAAGGAATACAACCACAAAAACCACAAAATAATCAAATATAACAAAATAAAATAAGCGATCAAACATCAATCAAATCCCTACCAGTTACTTTATTTACCCCTATTATCTTTTGATTAAACTCCCTTATTATTTATTACTTATTAAGAGAAAAGTATTCACCAGTTCTTCATAGGTAATCATTAGTACACCCACCCCCGTATGATTCACAATTTAAGAGAGGTAGAAGAAATCCCTACCTGAAACAACAGGTGACCAAAACTCCCTATGTGCCAAGAACAGGGGATCGCACAAGCAGTAGGTAATAACTCTAAGAAAATTGAGTGAGAGGGGTTCTAGAAGGTGAACGACTCATCTAGGGGGTAAGACTCTAGGTGCACCAAGTCGGAATGAAAAACATATTGGAAAGGGAAGATCCTAGCTTTGAAGAGCCAGATCCTATATTAAAGGAAGAACAATTTCAAAATCCATTAATCATGGGATTGTGGTCAAGATTACATGATTTGAATATCTCAAATATCCTGGGATGTTAGGATATTAAATATATACTAAATATCCTTTGAAAACCCCTTAAAAAAGCCCAAGTAAGTCTTTAAACTTAGTTTACGTCAAATAAAACATAAGAGAGGTGAAACTAGAAAACTGGGAAAGGATGGAAATGAGTCACCAATGGGTGAGTCACTAACATGGAGCCACATATGGGTGAGCTACCGATGCGACCTACCAATGCTAAGCCACCAATACTGAGCTACCGACGCAAAAACCTACTGACGCCTTGGCCTATCGATGATTTGACCTACCAATGCCTCGACCTACCAATGCCCTGACCTACCAATGCCCTGACCTACTGATGCCCTAATCTATCGATGCCTTGACTCACTGACACTGATTCCCTCGAATTACTGACACCGATGCTCCTAACTCACCAATGCGGATGCCTTTGAATCACCAATGCACTGGCATGCTGATGCAGTGACATGCCAATGCACTAAAATGACGATGCTGACGCCCTGAGTTACCAATGGAAAAAAATAAAAATTTGGAAAACTCTTGAAATAATCTACCATTGCCTCCCAGAAAACCCTAAACACTAGTTTTTCACAAAGGAAAGGCGCAAGTAAATCTAGGTTATTACACTTTCTCACTATAAAGACCTAGCCTTAAAAAATTACATAATATTGAATTAAATGAATAATTCACATTGAGGATATTTTCAGGTTTAGAGTTTTAGATAATTAGGACATAACTATTACATCTCAAAAGATTACAAAGTAGACACTTCTACTCAGATTCCATTTTTTCATAAAAAAAACTCTTAAAAAGAAACATGTCTAGTTCCATGTTTTAGATAACATGTCTTTCTGTGATCCCATCCTTGACCCTATTCATCTTTAAGCCCTGTGAAAAACATTTCAAAAACTTGGGATGAGCATAAAAATCTCAGTAAGGGATACACAAAGAAGAAAAGCTGTTAGTTTTTCAAAATAACATGTAAATCATGAATACTTCATCATAAGTAATACTTTTCACCTTTATGAAGTAGTAAATACTCTTCACTAAATAAAAGATCATTGATTACCTTTTTGTAACCAAAAGACCACCATAAAACCCATATAAAGAACACATAACATATAAAGGTAACTTGGGACATAAACATACTTAAATGGAATAACCATACAGTCGACTTACACACATATCACTAAATGGAATACCCATACGACCAACATCCATACCCAATGCATTGGAGGTTATAACATAACCACCCGTCCTGGTATTCACGACACCACCCCTCATATGGTTTATCACGTAACCACCCGTCAAATGTCCAAGTACCATTATAAAATCATAAGACATAAAACAAATATAATGGAAAGAAAACATTTCCACATTTCAATCACGATATATCACTTAAATATATTGACATAACAAATCCATTATCAAAACCATTTTCAATACCAAAATACATAAAATAGTATATGGTATTTATTTTCTTTTAAAAATATTACGGCTTGTTAAGGAAGCCAAAGGTCAAATAGTACTAGAAATGATGTCCATTTTAGATGATAATTATATGTGGAATCCGTAATTCAATTCATAATTTGATCGAATTTTCATATACCATATGTTTTTACTAGAAATGATGTCCATTTTAAAAAAAATACATACACCTGGAGTGATACTGGCCACACCCTGCCTTGGATTGAGGCGAAGTTAACTCGTACATGTCACAAATGACCCATAGATCGTTTTCATAAAGTATCAACATATTCTGAAAGCATTTGGTTGGTTTTCCGTATGTCAGTTGTTGTTTTCACTTAAAATGAAGTGCTTTTTAAATAAAAGAGACAAACTTTGAGTGGTGTCGGTCACACCGTGCCTTTTATTGAGGTGGGGTTGACTCGTACACATCACAAATGACCCATGGATCGTTGTGCTAAAATATCATCAGAATCAGAATCCATTTGGTCGGTTTTCCGTATGTACTTAAAATGTTGTCCATTTTAAAAATAAGAGAGACGCTTTGGGTGGTTCCAGCCACACCTCAACTTGGATTGAGGTGCGGTTGACTCGTACACATAACATATGACCCATGGATCGTTTTCCTAAAGTTTCAACAGATTCCAAATGCGTTTGGTTGGTTTTTCGTATGCTAGTAGTTCTTTTCACTTATAATCCTGTCCATTTTAAACAAAAGAGACACATTTAGAGTGGTACCGGCCACACCGCATCTCGGATTTAGATGGGGTTGACTCATACACGTCTCAAATGACCCATGGATCATTTTCCTAAAGTATCAACACAATCCGAATGCATTTGGTCGGTTTTTTGTATGACAGCTGATGTTTTCACTTAAAATGACGTCCTTTTGAAACAAAAGAGAGACACTTTGAGTGGTTCCAGCCACACCATGCCTCAGATTGAGGCGGAGTTGATTTGTAAATGTCACATATGACCCATGGATCTTTGTACTAAAGTATCAACACAATCAGAATCCATTTGGTCAGTTTTCCGTATGTACTTAAAATGTTGTCCATTTTAAACAAAAGAGAGACACTTAGAGTGATCCCGGCCACACCGCACCTCGGATTGTGGTGGGGTTTACTTATACATGTCACATATGACCCATGGATCTTTTTCCTAAAGCATCAACACATTTAGAATGCATTTTTTCAGTTTTTTGTATGTCAGTTGTTGTTTTCACTTAAAATGATGTCCATTTTAAACAAAAGAGAGACACTATGAATGGTGTCGGCCACACCGCGCCTCGGATTGTGGCACGATTGACTCTTACACATCACATATGACCCATGGATTATTGTGTTAAAGTATATACACAATCAGAATCCGTTTGGTTAGTTTTCCGTATGCTAGTTGTTGTTTTCACTTAAAATGAAGTCCATTTTAAACAAAAGAGAGAAATTTTGAGTGGTTTCGGCCACACCGCACCTCAGATTGAGGCGATGTTGACTCATACAAGTCACATATGACCCATGGATCATTCTTCTAAAGTTTCAACAGAAACCGAATGCGTTTGGTCGGTTTTCATTATGTACTTAAAATATTTTCCATTTTAAACAAAAGAGAGACACTTAGAGTGATCCCGGACACACCCCGACTCGGATAGAGCCCAGGTTGGCTCTTACACATCACATATGACCTATGGATAATTTTGATAAATTATCAACAGAATCTGAATATTTTTTGTCAGTTTTCCCTATACCAGTTGTTCTTTTCACTTATAATCTTGTCCATTTTAAAAAAAAGATACATAGTTAGAGTGGTACCGGCCGCACTGTGCCTTGGATTGAGGCGGGGTTGACTCGTACACTTCACATATGACTCATGGATCATTTTTCTAAAGTATCAACACAATCCGAATCCGTTTGGTCAGTTTTCTGTTTGTCAGTTGTTGTTTTCATTTAAAATGAAGTCCATTTTAAACAAAAGAGAGACACTATGAGTGGTGTTGGCCACACCACGCCTTAGATTGAGGCGAGGTTGACTCATACACGTCACATATGACCCATGTATCTTTCTCCTAAGGTTTCAACAGAAACCGAATGCGTTTGGTTGGTTTTCCATATGTACTTAAAATGTTGTCCATTTTAAACAAAAGAGAGACACTTAGAGTGATCCCGGACACACCGCGACTCGGATTGAGACCAGGTTGGATCGTACACGTCACATATGACCCATGGATCATTGTGATAAATTATAAATAGAATCTGAATGTGTTTGGTTGGTTTTCCATATGTCAGTTGTTCTTTTCACTTATAATCCTGTCCATTTTAAACAAAAGATACACAGTTAGAGTGGTACCGGCCGCACCGCACCTCTGATTTAGACAGGGTTGACTCGTACACGTCTCAAATGACCCATGGATCTTTTTTATAAAGTATCAACACAATCCGAATGCGTTTGTTCAGTTTTCTGTATGGAAGTTGATGTTTTCACTTAAAATGATGTCCTTTTGAAACAAAAGAGAGACATTAGAGTGGTTTCGGCCACACCGCGCCTCAGATTGAGGCAGGGTTGACTCGTACACGTCAAATATGACCCATGGATTGTTTTCATAAAGTATAAACACATTTCGAATGCGTTTGATCATTTTTTCGTATGTCAGTTGTTGTTTTCACTTAAAATGATGTCCATTTTAAACAAAAGAGAGACACTATGAATGGTTTCAGCCACGCCACGCCTCATATTGAGGAGGGGTTGACTCATACACGTCAAATATGACCCATGGATCATTGTGATAAAGTATCGACACAATCAGAATCCGTTTGGTTGGTTTTCCGTATGCTAGTTGTTGTTTTCACTTAAAATGAAGTCCATTTTAAACAAAAGAGAGACACTTTAAGTGGTGTCGGCCACACCATGCCTCATATTGAGGCGAGGTTGACTCGTACACGTCACATATGACCCATGGATTGTTCTCCTAAAGTTTCAACAGAAACTGAATGCGTTTGGTCGGTTTTCTGTATGTACTTATAATGTTGTCCATTTTAAACAAAAGAGAGACACTTAGAGTGATGTCGGACACACCACGACTCAGATTGAGTCTGGGTTGGCTCTTACCCGTCACATATGACCTATGGATCATTGTGGTACATTGTCAACAGAATCTGAATGCGTTTGGTCAGTTTTCCGTATGCCAGTTGTTCTTTTCACTTATAATCTTGTCCATTTTAAACAAAAGAGACACAGTTAGAGTGGTACCAGCCACACCGCACCTCTTATTGAGGTGGATTTGACTCGTACATGTCACATATGACTCATGGATCATTGTGATAAAGTATCAACACAATCCGAATCTGTTTGCTCGGTTTTCCGTATGCCAGTTTTTGTTTTCATTTAAAATGAAGTCCATTTTAAACAAAAGAGAGACACTTTGAGTGGTGTCAGCTACACCGCACCTCTTATTGTGACGAGGTTGACTCGTACACATCACATATGACCCATGGATCGTTTTCCTAAAATTTCAACAAAAACCGAATGCATTTGGTCGGTTTTCCGTATGTACTTAAAATGTTGTCCATTTTAAACAAAAGAGAGATACTTAGAGTGATCCCGACCACACTGCGACTCGGATTGAGCCCGGGTTGGCTCATACATGTCACATATGACCCATGGATCGTTGTGATAAACTATCAACATAATCAGAATGAGTTTGGTTGGTTTTCCATATGTCAGTTCTTCTTTTCACTTATAATCTCGTCCATTTTAAACAAAAGAGAAACAGTTAGAGTGGTACCGGCCACACCACGCCTCATATTTAGACGGGGTTGACTCGTACATGTCTCAAATGACCCATGGATCATTGTGATAAAGTATCAACACAATCCTAATGCGTTTGGTCGGTTTTCCGTATGTCAGTTGATGTTTTCACTTAAAATGACATCCTTTTGAAACAAAAGAGACACTTAGAGTGGTGTCGGCCACACTGCGCCTCGGATTGAGGTGGGGTTGACTCGTACACGTCATATATGACCCATGGATCATTGTACTAAATAATCAACACATTTAGAATGCGTTTGGTCAGTTTTTCATATGTCATTTGTTTTTTTCACTTAAAATGATGTCCATTTTAAACAAAAGAGAGACACTATGAATAGTTTTGGCCACACCGCACCTTGGATTGAGGTGGGGTTGACTCGTACACATCAAATATGACCCATGGATCGTTGTTCTAAAGTATCGACACAATCAGAATCCGTTTGGTCGGTTTTCCGTATGCTAGTTGTTGTTTTCACTTAAAATGAAGTCCATTTTAAACAAAAGAGAGACACTTTGAGTGGTGTCGGAAACACCACACCTCAGATTGAGGTGATTTTGACTCATACACGTCACATATGACCCATGGATATTTATACTAAAGTTTAAATGGAAACCAAATTCGTTTGGTCGGTTTTACGTATGTACATAAAATGTTGTCCATTTTAAACAAAAGAGAGACACTTAGAGTGATCCCGGCCACACCGCGACTCGGATTGATCCCGGGTTGGCTCGTACACGTCAAATATGACCCATGGATAGTTCTGATAAATTATCAACACAATCCGAATGCATTTGGTTGGTTTTCCATATGCCAGTTGTTCTTTTCACTTAAAATGAAATCCTTTTGAAACAAAAGAGAGACACTTAGAGTGGTTCCGGCCACACCACGCCTCAGATTGAGGCAGGATTGACTAGTACACGTCACATATAACCCATGGACCATTTTTCTAAAGCATCAACACATTTAGAATTCATTTGTTCAGTTTTTCGTATGTCAGTTGTTGTTTTCACTTAAAATGATGTCCATTTTAAACAAAAGAGAGACACTATGAATGATGCACGAGTCCTTAACATGTAACTCATGTCTTATCCTAAAAATTGACAAGTAAACAAAATCAAACAAAGAATAATTCACATAACATGGAGAACGTACAACAAGAATTTGTATTCAAATTAAAGTATATCATCACATGCATTTGATGAGCATGAGCTAATAAGCTTACCAAGACATTCATATAATTCAAGACATACAAAAATGGAATGATCCTAAATTACATTGCATGATTAGAGAAATAAAAAAAAGCATGTGAAATCAAGGAGGGTGGGGGGCCTGTCTGGGGGTCCAGGGAGGAGGGTGGGGGGCTGTCTGGGGTCCAGGAAGGAGGGTTGGGGGGCTGTCCGGGGGGTTGTCTAGGGGGTGTCCGGGGGGCTATTCGGGGACCAAGGAGGAGGGTGGGGGGGCTGTGTGGGTGGTGTTCGGGGGGCTGTTCGGGGTCCAAGGAGGAGGGTGAGGGGCTGTCCGGGGGGGTTGTCTGGGGAGCTATCTGGGGGGATGCCTGAGGTCCCGGGAGGAGGGTGGGGGGGCTGTCCGGGGGGCTGAAGGGGGGGCTGTCCGAGGGGTGTCCGGGGGGCTGTCTGGGGACCAAGGAGGATGGTGGGGGGCTATCCGAGGGGCTGTCCGGGGTCCAAGGAGGATGGTGGGGGGTTTTCCAGGGTCCAGGAAGGGGTGGGGGCTGTCCAGGGGGTTCCCAAACACACAAAACTCTCTAAACATGGTCAAGATACACCGCAACCACTAAAAGACAACAACATCCATGAAAACAGACAATATATAAAAACAACTAAACTCCAATACTATACTACATGTCTAGATAAAACCAACAACTATAATAGATTAAACATCAAATCTAAGTAATATTAGTCAAAAATGTAACAGATCAATTTTCCCCACATCACCATCACCCTCATCACCATCATCATCACCCTCATCCTCATCCCCATCATCGTCCTCACCCTCCTCAGTGCCCTCCTCCTCGCCCTTGCCCTCCTCCTCGCCCTCACCATCCGCCTCGCCCTCCTCCTCTCCCTCCTCTTCCACATCGGACTCCTCGCCATCATCATCGTCAGGCTGGACATCGTCTTGACCACCACTAGAACTGCCACCTGGTGCACCATATATAGAACGTATCAATGAAATATATTCATCAAAAGCTGGGCTGGGCTCTGGTGTAAGTGTTGGACGTAGAACTTAAATAAATTTCATAAATGCACTGTTTTCCCTAGTAGACTATTCTTCCGTCTCTGTGGCCCTTTTCTCAGCCTTTTCTACATGTGCCCTAACTTACTGTAGCTCAGTGGCACTACAACTCACACCTGAGGAGAGCCAATACCTCTTCGAGGCTATCCTAGGTCGGTAGTGTACTCTGCCAGGATGCTCCTCTCCCAACACCTGATGTAAGTGATCAGTGGGCCCAAAATTGTCTGGTTCTTGGGAATTGAGGGCCTCTAAAGAATCCTGTTAAAAATATAAATATAATATTAGGTTAAAAAATAGATATTAAAATATAAAATCAACAGATTAAAACTTACAATCTGCTGCTGAGTCGCTTCATTGACGACACTTCCATCCTTTTTCCGTCTACTTGAGCAAAACAGTTTTTCTCGAGGCACACGTCCTTCAATATTCTGTATTTTCCTCTACAATGACATTGAAAACTAAAGTTATATGAAAACTTTATAAAATGATTAAATAATTTAGGAAACAAAATAAATTTTAAGTCGTAAAGAAAACTTATAAACAATTTTCATACCTACTTCCTCTCATGATCTGGAATCGTAGTACGTCCTAGTGTGTAGAGGTATTTTTTTGAATCAATGTTTTTTTTATTTTTTCCAGATTATTCCTAAATAAAATTCGATAATGAAAAGGATAATATTAATGCAAAACATGAAAGTTATTATTTAAATACTTCAAATGTAATTCATACCTTAAAACGGGCAGTCGTCCAATGAGTAATCATCTGACGATACTGCTCTATAGGACAATCATCCATGATTGGTACCGCCTCTAAATCAGTGCCAACTCTAGCACTCCATACAATATATAAATCATGCTTGTAGGCTCTATAAATCTCACCTAAATCCTTTAGATGTTCCGGTCGTGCACCCTCACCATCGGGAAAATTAAATCGAAGCTGACATCAAAATATTAATTCATATAAATACAAAAATAATCCATGGCATTAAATAAAACATATTTTTTTACCCATATCTCTTCCCAAGCTCTATCCTTGACCTCATGTGGAAAATGAATCCACGATAGCAGGCTGACGTGAATGATTTCGGAGTGTTTGGCAAGCGTCTCCAAAAAACTCTGACATTGCTGCCCTGTTTTCTCAACCATTTGGTTGTCTTTATTGTAATCCACCATAACCTGTGTGCGGCGGTTCCACACCGAACGCATGCGTGTACGCCCCCGCCATCGTCTCCTGTCATTATATGTATCTATCATGAAAGAAAAACACATATTTTATCAAAACATATTATAATGAAAATAAATATTTCTATAAAAATTTGTTAGGGTTCTATAAATATACTTGCGCCAGTCTGATCGCTGAGCACCGCTGGATCCACAGAAACTGATGGAACACCCTCTGGTAGAACAGGAGTCGAAGAAGATGGAATATAGAAGCTCAGAGAGACATAATTAGAAGGAAAAGATGACGGGACAACTGTATGACCAGATTATGACTAGGGAGTGGGAATCATCATGGGATATGAAAATGATGGGCAGAAGATGCAAAAGGTGGAAAAAACATAGGAGGCCTAAATATCCCGTGTGTCCCAAATGACACACCGGGATCAGAATGTGGGAAGGATGACATGTCAGTGGGAGGGGTAGGGTCTAGTCGGGTACGTGAAGCTGCTCGTCCACCTCTGGTACGGACCCTCCTCGTACCACCGGCCTGAGTACTAGGACCAGTACTAGGCTCCTCGTCGAATAACTGTCGACGTATAGGTGGATCCTACAAAAATGTTTACAAAAAAATTAATCACATGACATTATATATTCTTTAAATATATATACTTGAAATAAAGTACTCACTGCAGGCCCTAATGGTGGAATGCGCATCTCCTCCATTCGACGATTTTTCTCCAACATTTTTTTCCTTCGTCTCTCTTCAATTGGCTGCATTTCCTGCTTTTAAAAACAAATATGTAATTAATTAGAAAAATGAAACTAATGTGCAACCCAAAAAACTAAATATATGAGGGAATAGGGGGATTCATTGGTAATTTAGCTATCAATTGTTTTAGAAGAGCATGAATGGATTTAATAAATCATACAAGTTTTAATGTTCACCAAGTTAGAAATATTGTTTGACTAGGTTTGAATATAGTTCAATATCAAATTAGAAAATGCAATTCAAATAAAACTACAACCAATAAACATTGAAAATTCACATAACATTCAATTCAACTAAAACATATTTGTGATCAATACTAAATCAATTTGAATATTACCAACCTTAACAACCCAACTCGAGGTAAACCAAAATAATTGAGAACATGGATGAATGATTCTATATATTTTCAACCACAACTTCAGGTTCACAATAAACTCTGAAAATTGAGCTATTGGAGTCATCAAAAGAAATAAATGGATTGGTTCCAATGGCACTAGGGATAGTGTCAATTCCATAATCACCATCATCAAAAATATGTCTTGGAATTACTTTAACTATGACACCAAATTCAGGTCGAAGTTGGTCTTTGACATAAAAAACTTGTTTAGTCATTGATGCCAACACATATGGTTCTTCGGTAGCAAGAGTGCGAGTCATATTAATTACTCAAAATCCATAATCATCAATAAATGTGCCTTGTCTCGTCGTCGAATCAAACCAATGGAATTTCATCATTGTGACTCGTCCATGAGAGTAATAATCCAATATTTTTATTTTCTCAATGACTCCATAATAACCCACATTTTCAAATCGAGGTCTACTATTTGATGCACTGGAATAACAATCTGTTGTGGCAGTAACCATAACACTATCATGTTGTGTTCTCATGTTCTTTTCTCATTTAGTGACAATAAATTTGTACCCATTGAAAACAATTGATTTACAGTCACGAACCACGGTATTAGGACCAAAATCCAAATCTCTTATTTCCCCAGAGATAGAGTCAGCAGACAAACTCAATACCTGCAATATAAATGACTATTAAACTTAATTAAATATTGATATAATTATTTTAAACAGTAATATTTTTACCTTCAATTTTAACCAAGAAGAAAACTCTTTTCTATGCAAAGCCTCTCTCCTTCTCAAAGATAAAGAACGATACTTCCTATTTATCATTGTTTTATGTTCCCTGTAGATAAAAAATATGAATAGTTTAATAGATATATATGTAAGATATACATATTCAATTTAGTTACCTGATATAGTCATCGAACAAATCATAGTTTAACAAAACTGTACGATGTGCCATCTTCCGCTCTTCATGGCTTAATGTATTCAATGTATATGATCCAGGAATTCCTCCTGTTTGAGGAAGTGATGGAAAAATGGGTTCAATTTTCTCATACTATTCTTCTTCATTTCTCATTGTTCTATTCATTCTTGTAGTAAGATTAGACAAATACATTGAGCAGAAATCCATACATTCTTGAGCCAAGTAACCGTTCACGATAGAACCTTTGGGATGGTTCCTGTTTCGGATATAAGACTTTAATGTGAACATATTTATTTCATTTGGATACATCCAGCGAAAAGAAAAAGGTCCTCCAAGAAGTATTTTAGTGGGAATATGGATAGTCAAATGCAGAATGCATGTGAAAAATGATAGAGGAAATATTTTCTCCAACTCACACAAAATTAATGGGGCATCTGTCAACATTTTTTTCAAGAAAGACTTGGAAAACTTCTTAGAAAAAACATCTCTAAAAAAATGGCACAATTGAATAACAGTCACCCTTACATTATTGGAAAAAAGATGATGGATTTCTATTGGAAGCAACTCATGCAGTAGAACGTGATAATCATGAGTCTTCAAAGATTTTAGCTTCAACTCTCTTATACCGACCCGTTTAGATATGTTGCTTGAATAGCCATCAGGAACTCTAATAGTATCTAATACTTCAAGAATTTTTTTTTCCATAGGTGTCATCACATAAGAAGCACATGGAAGTTTCCATTTATTTTCACTAATACGCGCAGGATGCAATTCTGGTCTGATGCCCCAATCCACCAAGTCACACCGAGATTGTAAATCATCTTTTGTCTTCCCCTTGACATTTAGAAGAAACGAAAGCAACATTTCACATATATTATTTTCAATATGCATTACATCTAAGCAATGATGTAACAAATTGGTTGACCAATAAGGCAAATCAAAAAAGATACTACTCTTCCTCCAATTGTAACAGGTTTCAGTGGAAACATTCTTTCTCTTTCCAGATTTCATTTGACCCTTCCTGAATGAAAAATAGAAATCTTTCAATTCATTAAGCACATCAGTTCCAGACATACGATGATGTGGATCATCAGTCTCTATGGTATTATCAAATCTTCGACGATTCATTCTATATGGATGATCATTTGGAAAGAATCACCGATGTCCCAGAAAACTGAAACTACAATGATGTTCAGTCTTCTGGATCGTGTATTCTTCATACAAACTGGGCATGACAGTTTTCCCTTCGTGCTCCATCCAAACATCATTGCATAAGATGAAAAATCATTGATCGTCCACATAAGTGCAGCATGTATCTGAAATATGTCTTTCAAACATGCATCGTATGTGTGCACACCCACATCCCAAAGAAGTTTCAACTCTTTTATTAAAGGTTGCATGTATAAATCAATATCAATACCGGGATCAGAAGGACTAGACATGATTATACTCATGAAAGTGGAAGGTTTTTTCATACAAAACCATGGGGGAAGATTATAAATGTGTATAAAAACTGGCCATGTGCTGTGCGAAGTAAGCATCTGCCCAAATGGATTAAAACTGTCACATGAAAGACCCAACCTCACATTACGCACGTCAGCTGAAAAATCAGGATGTCGAGAATCAAATCTCTGCCATGAAAATCCATCTGCAGGATGAACCAACTCATCATTAGTCTTCTTTCTCTCGGTATCATGCCATCTCATTTTTATTGATATTTCATCAGACATAAAAATATTCTGGAGTCTGGGGATCAATGGAAAGTGCCACATTACTTTCTGTGGAATGCGGGATGGTGTTCCATTAGATTTTGACTTCCAGCGGGATGTGCCACATTTTATACAATCATTTCGTTCAGCGGTTTCCTCCTAGAATAAACTGTAATCTTTCAGGAAAGTATGAATTTTATTTCTTGAAAATAAAAGTTCCTCAACTAAATTCCGTGCCATATAGTGGTTTGAGGGAATGTCTGCATCATTTGGAATTAAATCCTTCAAGAGGGTAAGAATGTAATCGTTTGCTGTATTAGAAATCTCATACATAGTTTTCCCATGAAACAATCGGATTAAAAATTATAGACTTTTCATTTTATCGCATTGTCGATATACTGGAGTCGTGGCAACATCATTCAATTTTTTCACCCTATCAATATCATCATTTTCACTAGACGCATCAGCTGTCCTCATATCGATGTCTTTTTGAGTCGAAATCCTTTCTTTTTCATGATGATGAATAAACAGAAACCGATCATCTAACAAATTCTTCATTCCAATCCTTTCATTTCGATCATCACCAATTTGAGATTTCATTTTCTCCCCATTGTGATACCACACAAAGTAGTCTTCCTGAAAACCATTTTTGGTTATGTGGTACCTGACTTCTTCACGACCCAACCAAGGTCTACTAACACAATTGGAACATGGGCAGTGTATGCGACCAATATCTAAAGCATTGTGAAATGAAAAATCTACAAATATCTCCAAATGGTTTTGAAAATCTCTTGAGATCTGATCGATTTCATACATCCAACGTATATCCATTCTGTAAAAAGAATTTATATAAGTCATTTTGTCATAAACAATTCAACAGGATTGAACTTTAATTGAAAATACATTTAAGTAAACAATAAAGGAAGAAGTTTCTAGTCGATGTAGTGAACTATTAAAATAATGTAAAGAACAAGTACTCATAAATTAAATTAAAATTTATTTATATTCATTTTCATTAGGTCTATAAGAGGCACATGCCTCAGGTCCCATTATGTGTTATAGGCATCCCAAATCATTCACTCATGTTCAATAACTCATTATTGGCACCTCTATGGTCATACCTTTCATTACCCAATTACATCCCCAAGTCAATCGCACCCCATGGGTGAATAAATTTTAGGCTTATACACTAATAGGTTGTTCATGGCTTGTAAAAAGATTTAATTTCATTAAGTATAGACAAAAATATTTATTTTTAAATTTGAGATTAATAATAAAGTATGTCAATGATAACAACATTACTGAATTAAACTTGTGACTTATCTAACATTTTTATGGATGTCTACACATGCCAACATGGGTAGTGAAAAGCACCCCACCCTCATAAAAGTGAGTATTGGACAAGAAGGACACATAATATACAACGTACAATGAGAACCATATTTAATTGACCCTAAATTTATATTAGTATAGTCATCTTGGGGGAAATGGAATATATGATCCTGGTTAACTAATAAATTCAAAAGCTCGTATTCCATATGTTGGACACTATCTAAGGTAATAAATAATGTGAGGATGGGTATAAATCATTAAATTTCTTACATGCTAGTGAGAATGAAGGCTTGAATTAATGACTTGAGTTCACTGATTAAATGAGGGTAGAGGTTTCATAGGTTGTGTAAACAGAATGGTTAAATAATGGTAGAGGTTGCATACACTTTGCATGGTGGGGGAGTCTCAACCGATTTAGAAACTAAAATAAATTCCAATCATAGGTATCAATAAGAAACATCAACATCAAAAGAAACTCCAAACAAAAAAGGTCTATAAACATCAAACATTTCAAGAATTCACTACTATGCATGGTTTATCCACATGTTTAGCAGTAATTATATGTCTTAATCATGAACCACCTCTACAAATCCCAGTTTTCACCAATAAACATAAGGTAAATATCTCAAAATATCTTTAAAACAACTCATTAATAGGCTCAAAATGTAAATATAATCTTGAACCAACCATGGAATATCTTTCACAACACATTCTCACACACCAGTTATCTCATGTGTTACTAAATACCAAACATAGTCACATAGTGTACTATAACAAATTACATTACTGTAACACCCTGAGATTCCATGGTAAGCCTCTCTTTCAATAATGCAATAGCTTGCATTATACGCAAGTTCGAGATTCTAACACACCGTGACCAATCAAAGTAGCCGTTATGAATAGTAATACCCAATTTTTGAAATTATATAAATTTTATATTTCAAAATGGACTTCATTTTTGTATTCGGAATATCAAAATTATCCTAAGTTGAATTTTTTGTAATTTTCTGAGAACTTCCAATTTTTTATGAATAGTGAAAAATACTTAAAAATAACTTTTTTAATCAAAATATTTTATAGTGATAAATTATACAATTTAGTGGTTTTAAAGTATAATTAGAATATATTTTTACCATTTTATCCAATGGTGGTCATTAGAATTAATTTCACTTTGAAATTGGACATAAACAATTGTCAATCTTTTGATATATATTGTTTCTTAAAAAAACGCTATTTATTGTGACAGTGGGAATTAATTATTAAATTAAATAATTAAACTTATATGGTTTGAATTTTGTAAAATATACATCATTTTTGAATTATTAATATCAAATATATCTTAGGGTTAATTTTTGGTATTGTTCTGAAAAACTTCGATTTTTGATGAATAGTGAAACCACTAAGTGGTAGTTAAAAAACTGATTTTTTGTTTAAATGAAATTTTACCACCTCTGTGATTTGAATTTCCAAAATATGACATAAATAATTTTCATTAGGAAGTAAAATTTGGTTCAATGGGATTAAAATAATATTTGGTGACTAGAAACTTTTAAGTTCTATTAATCACGATTAAAGGTAATTAGTGAAATTTAAGGTAAAAATGATATTATAAAAATATAAAAATATCTTGACACTTGTCCTACCCTTATTTTATGAGTCATGGCCGACCAAGACAATCCATGGGTCAACTTGGGGACCCCATGGAGCCACTTGGGTAAGAAAATGACATTAATAACTTTTTATTTAAAGTAAAAATAAAATTGTCACAAACATGTGTTGTTTTACTAAAACAATTATTAAATGGGGTTATATAAGTTAATTTTTTTACTATAAATATTAATTGAAAATTTAAAAATATTTCCTACATCATGGAATTTTTTTTATAATTTTTAGGCATTAAATAAATTAATTTTTTTATGACACCATGATGATGCAGCAATTACCTCATTAATTAACGATTTAAATAAAATGAAAAGATAATGTAAAATATAAGGCTTACACTTGTCTAAAACCTATTGGATGGGTATATTTAGAACCCTTATCACCTTATCCTTGAAATATATCATTGTGGGACCTTTTAAATCCGAAAATCACTTCATAATAATGTAACATTTCATGACCTTCCAAGAGTGCCCCTCCTCTCCTCTTATAAAAGGCCCCCACCTCTACCACATTATTCACACCATCAAAGCCATTTGCCTTGGCCAACCTCTTTCCAAATACTCTCTCAACTTCCCTCTCTTACTTCTAGAAGCCTCACTTTGGGCAGAAGTCTTCCCAAGGAAGCCTTTGGCTCAAATAAAAAAGAGTTACCTGATTTTAATGTAATGTCTTCTCTTGTGTTCTTTTGTTTTATTTTGCTTCTCCAACCCCTAAAATCTTTTTATTACTTTATTTTGTAAAAAAACCAGTATCCTCAATATACTTGGAAGATTTTATGAGAAGGATTTTATTTACACTTACACACACCTTCATCTAATGGTTAAAGAACATACTGTTTCTGGGGGTGGCGAATTACTGCCTCATGAAACGATGATTATTCAATCTTCTTTTAACACCAATCATGGTGGCCATTATGATGACACTATTTTTATATATGATATATATTATGTTTTTTTACTCATGATTCTGTATTTTTCATTTATGGCATACCTTTATGACTTCCATTATGGGTAAACGCAATAATTTCATTTTAGGAAGTGCGGACTACCGCCCCCTCAAAGTGATTTGAATCATTAATGCCATATGTGGGATGTATAAAGGATGGAGTAAATGGTATTATACATTATATTATACTGTAATTATAGTATACCTTTATATAATTATAATTTCATTCCATTAAATATGAAATAGAAATTAAAGTAGCGTTCATGCGTAAGTACGACTTACCATCTCCATGAACGATGCATTTCATTTCTTACCTCTAAATGTTATGTAATATTATAAATGCATGTATATACTGGATATATATGATTTATATGATATCTACATCATGAATATAATTCTGGATATAATGGATATTTCACCACATGAACAACTTGTAATTATAAGAAGTTTGTTTTTGACTCATGTACCAAAGATCGACAAAACGACCGTTATTAACTTAAATAATTACATAATGTTCATAACATGGTAATAAGTGATATAAAAGGAATAATAAAATTGAAAAATGTTCTTAATAAATTATAAATCAACTCTAGTTTATTATTCAGGAGGTTAAATAACGGTCGAGTCAAGTCGGACACGAGGTAAGGGAACTTCTTAACCCAATTTCCGTTCTTTGGGTTAATCTCCTAATTTCAAATTATGTCATGATATTATTATGTCCTATCTTTTATTTTTACTTTCTTTATGTGTACTTATAGTGAATACACATAATAGATCTACTTTATTTAAAAAATGATCATTGTAAGGGACTTCGTCTCATTCTCATTTTATTGAGGCATATTTTGTTTTATACACAAATTTCCTTTATACAGTGTATAAACCCCTTTGAATTTTACTTTTATTCAAAAGGAATATTTTTATACAAAGATTTTTTACTAAACGACAAATAGAATTTTTTGTCTTACGTATGAGGCGACAATGACTTCTCCGCCGCCATGACCATTATTTGAGTTTCGGCTTCCTCTACAAGCCATAACTTTTTTTAAAATGAAAAATAAATACCAAGTTTTAGTTTTCTTTTATTTTGGTATTGAAAATGGTTTTGATAAAGTTTTTATTATATCAATGTGTTGTATTGATATCTTGTGATTGGAATGTGGAAATTTTATGTTTTATTTATGCATGTTTTATGTGATATGATTATGTTATGGTTTATGATATGTTTAAACCTGTTCATATGAGGAATGCATTGGACTTAATAAGTGATGGGTGGAGCCCACTATATCTCCTCGATGCATCGGTAGGTCTCATGAGAAAAACTAGTGTCTTGGCACGAGGCCTTGACAAAATCTTATTTGTAGTATTGGCACGAGGCCTTGGCTACGTGGTTATGATAGTCTGACATTATGCCTTCCATCATTATGAAAGTGGTTATTGATATTTCATGTGATTATTCGACTAGTAGAATATCCATGTGAATACGTAAATGGAATTATTTCATTTTATTTTTGCCATATTATGCTGAAGTTCAAGTTTAAAAGGCTTTTGTTTTAGTTATACATTGCCTTAAATGTTAATGTTTATTTATGAAAGCTTCCGCTATATTGTTATCCTTACTGATCATCTAAGCTCACCCCTTCCAATGTTTTAATTTTTCCAGGACGTGAAGAAGTCTATTAAGAATGACCTGCAGGGATAGTATGAGGGGATATGAAGACAATATGTTGTTGTAGTTTTGTTTTACTTTATGATGTAATGTAAGAATTATGAATGTATCTAGTGTTTCCAAGGCTACTAAACTAATCGGTCTTTAGAGACTTGATCTTTTGTGATCATGCCATTGTTACACATTAATGCACCGACTTTGGGTAACTGGGGTCGGGGCGTTACAATTACACAAGCCTTATTAAAAAAAAATTCATTTTAATAAAACACTTTCCTCAAGGAATTTTAAGGAAAACATTCATAAAAACTTTTCTAAAAATTAATAAACACATATAAATAAATTTCCAAGTAACAATTAATTACAAGATGAAAAAAATCATAAAAACACATACTTAGAAAATCTAGAATCCAACTACAATGAATTTGAGACGCTTCTTCTTCGATGGAGGGTTAAAGAATTAATCAATTAAATGGATTGGAATGAATAAAGTCTAGATTAAATCAAAACACAAAAAAATGATATACACATCAAAATCAAAAATTAAAACTAAAATATGAGATTAATAACAATAAAAACAAGGTAGCACTTAAATATTTTATGTGTATGAAGAAGAGAATACCTGATTTGAGATGATTCGGATGGAGTTTCACAGGTTCGGATGGGGAAAGTCATGAGAGGAGCCGAGCCCTGCATACATTTAGGGTTCTATCATGAATGGGGGAGAGCAGCAGCCGATTCTGTATTTGGGGTAAACATTTCCCTATGGTTTTTAAAAACCCTTGGGCAAGGGGTGTCCAAGGCACCCTTTCCCAACAGTTTAGTAGAACCGTTGGGAAAGGGTGCCTTGGACACCCCTTCCCCAACATTTATTACAAACCATTGGGAAAGGGTGCCTTGGAAACCCCTTTCCCAATGGTTTTAGGAAACTGTTGGGAAAGGGATTCTTTACCAACGGTTTAAGAAAACCGTTGGTAAAGAAGTGTTGGGAAAACATGCATTTCCAGTAGTGAAAGTCAGTATCCTTAGATTAAGGATAAATCAATTACATAATTATATGTGACAAATATAAATACACCCAATATAAGTAGATATTGAGTGTAAAACATTTAGAGGTCATCCACACATATTCATAGTACGACATAATCAAGAAGTAGAGTTTTAACCCAAAGAACTGAAATTGGGTTAAGAAGTTCCCTTACAGAAATTCGACAGTCTAACGACGTCATTTTAAAATTCAGAAAATGAGACGATGAGAGATTAAAAGGGTATCTCATCACTTGGACATATCATTTACAACAATAAGGATATGTAAGAACATATCCCAACATAAGAATATGTAAATTAAAATACCTAACAAAAATAAGACTTTTAAAAAGAGGAGGGTGAAAGGTTCCCTTACTGATTTGGGTAACTTTCAAAACGTACACCCCCTGAAAGAAGGGTCATAAAATGAAGATTTAAATACCCATAAATGAGATTATATTACACAAATAGTAGAATAATGGGCAGTACATACACTACACAAAAGTAAATAGTGGCAAATGTAGCATGAATCTCACGAGAATAAAAAGTGAGATAAAAAAACCCTTACCCCGTTGTGATTAATCGAGTTGTATGACCAAAAGATAATAAAAACCAAATTAATCACATAATAACATGAATATAAATAGAATAATGATAATATATATGAAATGGAAGTACAAAATACACCACATGAAATAAATAAGTGGCGAACAATTGAAATCTCTCAGGCTTGAAAGGGAGATAAGAACCCCCTTACGAAATTTCGGCAGCCTAACGACGCCACTTAAAACTTCCAAAAATGGATTGATGAGATAAAATAGGTTCTCTCATAATATGAACATAAAAAGTAAAGTAATAGGAATATAAAATAACATCCCCCAACATAATAAAGAGGATCTTAAAAGAAGTGACATAAAAGAGAGTTCTTAAAAAGAAAGAGAGAGGTAGGATCCCTTACCACTTGTCCGACTTGACTCACTCATATGTTCCTTGTTCTTCCTGAATGATAAAATTAAGTTAATTTATACTTTCTTAAGACCCTTTTTCAAGTTTATTATTTATTTTATATCACTTATTACCTTTTTATAAACATTATGTAATCATTTAATTTAATAACGGTCGTTTTGTCAATATTTGGTACTTGAGTCAAAAGTGAACTCCTTATATATACAAGTTGTTCATGTGGAAAAATATCCATTATCTATATAATTATATTAATTATTTATATATCATATATATCATATATATTTAGTATATACATTCATTTATAATATTACATAACATTTAGAGGTAAGAAATGAAATGCACCGTTCATGGAGACGGTAAGCCGTACGTACGCTTGAACGCTACTTTCATTTCTATTTCATACTTTAATGGAATGAAAAAAATAATGATACATAGGTATATTATAATTAAAGTATAATATAATATATAACATCATTAACTCCATCCTTTATACATCACATATATGTAATTAACGATTCAAATCACTTTGAGGGGGCGGTGGTCCGCACTTCCTAAAATGGAATTATTGTGTTTACCCATTATGGAAACCATAAAGGTATGGCATAAATGAAAAATAAAGAAGCATGAGGAAAACATAAAAATAATATATATCATATATAAATACAGTTACATCTTAATGGACACCATGATAGGTGTTAAAAGAAGATTGAACAATCATCGTTTCGTGAGGCAGTAATTCGCCACCCACAGAAATAGTATGTTATTTAACCATTATATGGAGGTGTGTGTAATTGTAGCTCGAATAATTCTCATTAAAACATCCTAGTATATTGAATATACTGGTTTTGTTACAAAATAAATGAATAAAAAGAGTTTATGGGGTTGTAGAAGCAAAATAAAACAAAAGAACATAAGAGAAGACATTACCTTTAAATCGGGTAACTCTTTTTGATTTGAGCCAAAGGCTTCCATGGAAAGACTTCTGCCCAAAGTGAGGCTTCTATTAGTAATATAGAGATTTGGAGAGATAATATGAGCAGATTTTGGACGAACCAAGGGCTTGAGAGGTGTGTGTAAGGGGGTAGAGGTGGAAGCCTTTTATAAGAGGGAGGAGGGTCACTTTTGGAATGTCTTGAAATGTTACTTTATTATAAAATGATTTTCGGATTTTAAAGGTCCGAAAATGATATATTTTGAGGATAAAGTGATAATGTTTTGAATTACACCCATAAAATAGGTTTTAGACAAGTGTAAGTATTATATTTTACCTTATCTTTTTATTTTATTTCAATCATTCATTATTGAGGTAATCACTGCATCATCATGATGTCATAAATAAATTTGTTTATTTAATGTCAAAAAATTATAAAAAAATTACCATGATGTAGGAAATATTTTATATTTCTAATTAATATTTATAGTGAAAAAGATAACTTATATAACCCCATGTAATAATTGTTTTAGTAAAATAATACATGTTTGTGACACTTTTATTTTTACTTTAAATAAAAAGTTATTAATGTCATTTCCTTACTCAAGTGGCTCCATGGGGTCCCCAAGTTGACCCATGGATTGTATGGGTTGTCCATGACTCATTAAATAAGTTTAGGACAAGTGTAAAGGTAATTTCATATTATTATAACATTATATTTACCTTAAATTACACTAATTACCTTTAATCGCGATTAATAAAACTTAAAAGTTACTATTCACCATAAATTATTTTCATCCCATTGAACCATAGTTTACTTACTAATGACAACCATGTATGTTGGATTTTTGAAATTCAATTCACAGAAGTGGTAAAGTTTCGTTTAAATGAAAAATTCAGCTTTTTAACTACCACTTAGTGGTTTCACTATTCATCAAAAATTGAAGTTTTTCAGAAAAATAAAAAAAAATTACCCTAAGCTATATTTGATATTATGAATTAAATAAGGATGTATATTTTAAAAAATTAAAAATATATAAGTTGCATTAATTAATTTTATAATTAATTTCTGTTGTCAAAACAAATAGCGTGTTTTTAAGAAACAATATCTATCAAAAGATTGACAATTGTTTAAGTCCAATTTCAATGTGAAATTAATTCAAATGACCACCATTGGATTAAATGATAAAAATATATTTTAATTAAACTTTAAAACCAATTAAAAATATAATCTAACCATATAAATAAATTAGATTAAAAGGAGGTTTTGAATTAAAATACAATATTTTTTACTATTCATTAAAAAAATGAACTTTATCGGAAAAATACCAAAAATTTACACAAAGTAAATTTTGATGTCCAGATTCTAAAGAAGGATTTTTTTTTTCAAATATAACATATAAAAGTGACAAAAAGTAGATTTAAAAAGGGTTCTCCATCAAAAGGCGGTTAATCGACCTTTAAAGAATATTAGAATAAAAATTGGATTCATTCGCATTGTAAGTCTCTAACATTTATTGGATAAATGTAAAAATATATTTTAACAAACATATATATTCATTTTTTAGTTAGTTCTTCTCATTCCTTCTATTACAATGGCTAGGCATTATCTACCATTTAAAATAATATTATTATATTATTAGTGTGCAATGTAAGATTTCAAAGAAACTCGTTGTTGCGTATTGGGTACGCCATCGAACATAGCATCCCCTTTAAAGTAATATTAATATTTTATTCACAAATATTAATAAATATGAAAATGTAATATTCTTTATTTACCTGGGATGTTACATCCTTCCCCCCATTTGGGAATTGCGTCCTCGCAATTTTAAAATTGGGCTCGAAAACTTCATTGAAATCCCCACATCGGAAAAGGATACAATTAATCTATCACTTTAAAAGAAAGAAAGAGAAGTAAAAAGGTCACCCGAGACAACATATACTAGTATTCCATGAAAACATGGATATGGATAAAAAAACAAACCATCAAGTTCGGATGGAGAGTGATAGAAAACATGTCTAGGAGAAAGTTAACAACCAGAAAATCACAAACTTATGATGGGTTAAACAATCTTTGATTCCCCAGTAGGAAAGGTTAACAGACAAATTTTTTTGTTTTAAGTTACTTTTTATTGAGGAATTTATTTATGAGCTTAACTAAAAACATAAGGAAGCGTACTTACATGTCATGTATACTTTCATCTCTTACTAGATTTCTAACACAAACTCATATTTTCTCCATAAGATGAGTATTTAGGATGACTTGTTCACATTAAGAGCGCTATAATCAACTTCTATAGAATCACCTAATCCACAAAAGAGAACTATATATTTCCCATGTCTTTAGACCTTAACCAAAACCAAAAAGGTTAGTACTAGATCAGATAATCCCCAAAAAGGATAATATTTTACAAAAATAAAAACTTCTCCTAATCTCCAAAATTTTTCAAACAATACCCAAAGTTCAAGAAAGACCATTCAATACAAAATTTCCCTTAAAATTATTCAAAATAAACCAAACTAAGATTGAAACCCAAATCTCTGAAGGATTTAATCACATAGTCTTCCAAGATAAATCTTAACAATTATCTCCAAATAACATCAGTTGTTCTTAAAGTCTCGTATTGAAAAGTAATTAACCTAATCACATATCCTCCCTGATAGGTTAATCATTTCCCTAGATAACCCAAAATAAACTTTTTCTTGATTCATAAAATCATCAAACTAAAAATAATTAGTCAAACTAACCAGGGAATTCACGTAGTCCAGTGGTAGGTGATAAATACCAGTCGCACTTTGGTTGTGGGTTCGACTCCCACAGCTTCGTCCGACGCGATGGGTTGTCACACGGTCTGTGTGTTGTCCTTTTTCCAAAACTATATAATTCTTAAAACATTCCCCAAAAGGAGATAAAATATTCAAAAATAACCATAACATAATTTAACCTCAAGTTTATCTCATGTCTTTCATTTTCCATCATAACATATAGTAACCCATAATTACCTCAAAAGTAAGGATCATATAAACCCTAATGGTTACCTTTATATTTATTACCTGAACTTCCACATCTAGTTGGTTCTCTCGTATGTGATGCATTAGAGAACTCACCAAGGTTCAAGTGGCTAATCCTGACTCCTGATAGTTGGTTGAGAATAACAACAAGAGTTCTCATTGCAGCTCCCATATCATTCAGTTTTTCTTTTAGAAAATTGTCACAGTTTTCGTCACATCCACTGTTACTTTGGTGCCTGCTAGATCCAACAATTTACTAAAACTGAAAAGGTAAGTGTGAGTATATAAACAAAATCATCATGTATTAATGAGGAAGATAAAAACTAAGATATACTTATCCAAGTTATCTCAAACTCATTACAACTTCCAAAAATAACAATGACTCCATCTAAAATACTAACAACTGTGGTTATAAAAAACTTTTCACTTATGCTTAAACAACATTCTAACCTCTAAAGTTATCTAAATAGACCTCTAATACCAACTATAAATACCCGGCCTTAAAACATTACATAATATTGAATTAAATGAATAATTAACATTCAGAATCTTTTCAGGTTTATAGTTTTAGATAATTAGGCCATAACTATTACATCTCAAAAGATTACAAAGTAGACACTTCTACTCAGATTCCATTTTTTCATAAAAAAACTCTTAAAAAGAAACATGTATAGTTTCATGTTTTAGATAGCATGTATTTCCTTAATCCCATCCTTGACCCTATTCATCTTTAAGCCCTGTGAAAAACATTTCAAAAACTTGGGATGAGCATAAAAATCTCAGTAAAGGATACACAAAGAAGGAAAGCTGTTAGTTTTTCAAAACAACATGTAAATCATGAATACTTCATCATAAGTAATACTTTTCACCTTTATGAAGTAGTAAACACTCTTCACTAAATAAAAGATCATTGCTTACCTTTTTGTAACAAAAATATCACCATAAAACCCATATAAAGAACACATAACATATAAAGGTAACTTGGGACATAAACATACTTAAATGGAATAACCATATGGTCGACTTCCACACATATCACTAAATGGAATATCCATACGGCCAACATCCATACCCAATGCATTGGAGGTTATAACATAACCACCCATCCTAGTATTCATGGAACCGCCCATTATATGGTTTATCACATAACCACCCATCAAATTTCCAAGTACCATTACAAAATCATAATACATAAAAAAAATATAATGGAAAGAAAAAATTTCCACATTTCAATCACAATATATCAATTAAATATATTGACATAACAAATCCATTATCAAAACCATTTTCAATACCAAAATACATAAAAGAGTATATGGTATTTATTTTCTTTTAAAAACATCACGTCTTGTTAAGGAAGCCAAAGGTCAAATAGTACTCGCAGCGGCGGAAAAGGTCATTGTCACTGCGTACGTTAAAAGAAACATTCCTTTTTGTCGTTTAGTAAAAAACTTCGTAGAAAAATATTACATTTGAATGAAATGAAAAGTCAAAGTTTTTTATAAAGCGTATACAAAAAAGTCTTGTATTAGAAAAAAAATATGCCTCAATGAAAGGAGATTGAGACGAAGTCCCTTACAAAGTCGGTATCCATAGATTAAGGATAAATCAATTACATAATTATGTGTGAAAAATATAAATACACCCAATAGAAGAGGATATTAAGTGTAAAACAATTATAATTCATCCACACATATTCATAGTAGTACATAATCAATAAGTAGAGGTTTAACCCAAAGAATTGAAATTGGGTTAAGAAGTTCCCTTACAGAAATTTGACAGCCTAACGGTGTCATTTTAAAATTTAGAAAATGAGACGATGAGAGATAAAAGGGTATCTCATCACTTGGACATATCATTTACAGAAATAAGGATATATAAGAACATATCCCAACATAAAAAGATGTAAATTAAAATACCTAACAAAAATAAGTCTTCTAAAAAGAGGAGGGTGAAAGGTTCCCTTACCGATTTGGGTAACTTTCGAAACGTACACCCCATGAAAGAAGGGTCATAAAATGAAAATGTAAATACCAATAAATGATAGTATATTACACAAATAGTAGAATAATGGGCAGTAAATACACCACACAAAAGGAAATAGTGGAAAATGTAGCATGAATCTCACGGGAATAAAAAGTGAGATAAAAAAAACCCTTACCCTATTGTGATCAATTGAGTCGTATGAACAAAAGATAATAAACACCAAATTAATCACATAATACCATGAATATAAATAGAATCATGATAATATATATGAAATTAAATTACACAATACACCACATGCAATAAATAAGTGGCGAATAATTGAAATCTCTCGGACTTGAAAGTGAGATAAGAACCCCCTTACGAAATTTCCGCAGCCTAACGGCGCCACTTAAAACATCCAAAAATGGATTGATGAGATAAAATAGGGTCTCTCATCATATGAACATAAAAATTACAGTAATGGGAATATAAAATAATATCCCCCAACATAAGAAAAAGGATCTTAAAAGAAGTGACATAAAAGAGAGTTCTTAAAAAGAAAGAGAGAGGTAGGATCCCTTACCACGTGTCCGACATGACTCGCTCATATGTTTCTTGTTCTTCCTGAATGATAAAATTAAGTTAATTTATAATTTCTTAATACCATTTTTCAAGTTTATTATTTCTTTTATATCATTTATTACCATGATATAAACTTTATGTAATCATTTAAGTTAATAATGGTCGTTTTGTCCATATTTGGTACTTGAGTCAAAAGTGAACTCATTATATATACAAGTTGTTAATGTGGTAAAATATACATTATCTCTAGAATGATATTAATGATTTATATATCATATATATCATATATATCTATTATATACATGAATTTATAATATTACATAGCATCTAGAGGTAAGAAATGAAATGCACCGTTCATGGAGACGGTAAGCCATACGTACGCATGAACGCTACTTTCATTTCTATTTCATACTTTAATGGAATGAAAAAAATAATGATACATAGGTATATTATAATTAAAGTATAATATAATATATAACATCATTAACTACATCCTTTATACATCCCACATATGGCATTAATGATTCAAATCACTTTGAGGGGGCAGTAGTCTGCACTTCCTAAAATGAAATTATCGCGTTTACCCATTATGGAAACCATAAAGGTATGAAATAAATGAAAAATACAAAAGCATAAGGAAAACATAAACATAATATATATCATATATAAATACAGTGACATCTTAATGGCCACCATGAGAGGTGTTAAAAGAATATTGAACAATCATCATTTCGTGAGGCAGTAATTCGCCACCCACAGAAACAGTATGTTCTTTAACCATTAGATGGAGGTGTGTGTAAGTGTATCTCGAATCCTTATCATAACAACATCCAAGTATATTTAATATACTGGTGTTGTTAAAAAATAAAGGAATAAAAATATTTTAGTGGGTTGGAGAAGCAAAATAAAAAAAAACATAAGAGAAGACATTACCTTTAAATCGGGTAACTCTTTTTGATTTGAGCCAAAGGCTTCCATGGAAAGACTTCTGCCCAAAGTGAGGCTTATAGGAGTAATATTGGGATGTGTAGAGATAATATGATCAGATTTTAGATGAAACAGGGGCTTGAGAGGTGTGTGTAAGGGGGTATAGGTGGGGGCCTTTTATAAGAGGGAGGAGGGTCACTTTTGGAATGTCTTGAAATGTTACTTTATTATAAAATTATTTTCGAATTTTAAAGGTCCCAAAATGATATATTTTAAGGATAAGGTGATAATGTTTAGAATTAAACCCATAAAATATGTTTTAGACAAGTGTAAGTCTTAGATTTTACCTTATCTTTTCATTTTATTTCAATCGTTCATTAATGAGGTAATCACTGCATCATCATGGTGTCATAAATAATTTATTTATTTAATGTCTAAAAATTATAAAAAAATTAAAATGATGTTGGAAATATTTTTAGATCTCTAATGAATATTTATAGTCAAAAAGATAACTTATATAACCCCGTGTAATAATTGTTTTAGTAAAACAATACATGTTTGTGACACTTTTATTTTTACTTTAAATAAAAAGTTATTAATGTAATTTTCTTACCCAAGTGGCTCCATGGGGTCCTCAATTTGACCCATGGATTTTATTGGTCGGCCATGACTCATTCAGTAAGTTTAGGACAAGTGTAAATGTAATTTCATATTATTATAACATTATATTTACCTTAAATTACACTAATTACCTTTAATCACGATTAATAAAACTTAAAAGTTACTATTCATCAAAAATTATTTTCATCCCATTGAACCAAATTTTACTTACTAATGACAACCATGTATGTCGGATTTTTTAAATTCAATTCATAGAAGTGGTAAAGTTTCGTTTAAATGAAAAATTCATCTTTTTAACTACCACTTAGTGGTCTCACTATTCATCAAAAATTGAAGTTTTTCAGAAAAATACCAAAAATTTACCCTAAGCTATATTTGGTATTCTAAATTCAAAAATTATTTCTATTTTAAAAAATTCAAAATATATAAGTTTAATTAATTAATTTTATAATTAATTCCCACTGTCAAAACAAATAGCGTGTTTTTAAGAAACAATATCTATCAAAAGATTGAAAATTGTTTATGTCCAATTTCAAAGTGAAATTAATTCCAATGACCACCATTGGATTAAATGGTAAAAATATATTTTAATTACACTTTAAACTCAATTAAAAATATAATCTAACCATATAAATAAATTATATTAAAAGGAGGTTTTGAATTAAAATACAACATTTTTCACTATTCATTAAAAAATGAACTTTATCAGAAAAATACCAAAAATTTACACAAAGTAACTTTTGAGTTCCCGATTATAAAGAAGGATTTTATTTTGTCAAATATAACATATAAAAGTGACAAAAGGTATATTTAAAGAGGGTTCTCCATCAAAAGGCAGTTAATCGACCTTTAAAGAATATTAGAATAAAAATTGGATTCATTCGCATTATAAGCCTCTAACATTTATTGGATAAATGAAAAAATATATATTTTAACAAAGATATATAATCATTTTTTAGTTAGTTATGTTCATTCCCTCTATTATAATGGCTAGGTATTATCTACCATTTAAAATAATATTATTATATTATTAGTGTGCAACGTAAGATTTCAAAGAGACTCGTTGTTGCGTATTGTGTATGTCATCAAACATAGAATCCCCTTTAAAGTAATATTAATATTTTATTCACAAATATTAATAAATATGAAAATTTAATATTCTTTATTTACCTGAGATGTTACACTCACGCTCTTCTAAACATAGGAACTTGACACCCTTCTAAACATAGGAACTTGACACCCTTCTTTGTAAGTCCAATAATAGGTGAAAAAAGGTATATAAATTCCTATATAAAATGATTTTAATATCCATCTAGCCATTAAAAACTCCATATATCAAACATGTTCTTTGGATGTTCCCAGGAAACTAAAACACTCACCTCATCTGGGTCAACATAGACTCCTTATTTTGAAATTATATAACCCAATAATTGAACTTTGTCAATATAGAAGTGGAACATAGAAAGATTGGCATTAATCTAATTATCTCTTAGTGTAATCAGAATGATATCAAGGTGATTATCATGGTCGCTATGAGTGTGAGAATAAACCAAGATGTCTTCCACAAATACTACGACAAACGAATCCATAGAGGGGTGGAACAACCTATTCATAAGAGCCATAAAAATGGCCAGTGTGTTTGTAAGATCGAACGACATGACAAGATAATCATATATAATATACCTACTATTGAAATATATACGAGGTATGTCTGAAGTTCTGACTCACACTTGATGATTTCCCAATCTTAGGTCTATCTTAGAAAACACACTAGCTCCTCAGAGTTGATCAAAGATATCATCTATTTGAGGTAGTGGATACTAGTTCTTGATTGAAATCTGGTTTAGCTGTATGTAATACATGTATAGAAAAAGGGTCCCATTTTCCTTCTTGGAAAAAATCATAGGAGAACCCCAAGAGTAAGTACTAGGTCATATAAAACCTTTGGCCTGCAGATCCTCTAACTGTCTCTTGAGCTCCTAGAGCTCAATAGGTGCCATACTGTATAAAGGAATGGACACTCGAGCTACTCCTAGAATGAGCTCAATTATAAACTCTACCTCTCTCTCATAAGGCAATCAATAAAAATCATCAGTAAATACATCCTTGAAACTCTCTACTACCAGAGGTAATTCATCTTGATATATAATCCAATCCTCCATGAAGAGATTAGAAATATAGGTGGTCACTCCACCTATCCCATGATGGTTTGGTCTAGCTCTACTAGCCTGGACATCCCAATCACCCATTTGTAAATAAATACCACCATTTGGTGATGTAAACAATACCCTGTAGTGATAGCAGTCTACACAGGCATGATATGGAACCAACCAATCCATCCTGAGAATGAAATTGAATCCTACCATCTCGAGAATAAATAGGTCCCACAAGAAAGGGTAACTACCTAATTCAAGGAGACAATCCCTACATTAGCGTATTCCCTCTGATCATACTCCCAATAGTGTATCCAAGGTCATCAAACCATATTAATACTGTATTTACGTCCCTATAATTTACACAATAGATAAAGAGATAAAAGAGTATCAAGCACCTGTATCAAATAAAGTAGATACAACAGTGGAGGCTACTAGTATAGTACCTCATACTGTAGATGGTTCTATAGACTGATCCTTGGGTACTGGCTGTAGTGCATGCAACTGACATGATCCATGGCCCTATTAAACAACTGGTCTACAATGATTATGACTGCTCTATTGGCACTACGGGTGATTAGGATTTTGGAAACCATGACCACAACCTCCCCCTCAACTATTCCTTCCAGTGCTACTCCAACTCCCCACTTTTCATGATCTAAAATAACCTTCCCCTAAAGTGGAGATGGTTTGGAACCTCTTCCACTAGAAGATGATGGAAAGGTCTGACAAAATCTATGAATATTCCCCATATGGCCTAACTTGACATTCTAGTGGGTCTCTATCACACTAAGGCTTCAGGTTCTCCTATCATCCACACTTATGAAACACCATAGAGCTACTAGTTTGGGTACTCTGGCTACCACTGCTCCAACAAAAAACCTTGAGAGATCGCTTCCTGCTATCGTAAGAACTATTGACCTACCTCAACATTGGTCCTCCATGCCCAATGCTATCTCCATCCCTCAGTTTTTTCTCAGCGATAAGATTCTGATTGACTATTTTATAGAAATTAAGTAGGATAAATACATTCACCTAAGTATGGATAGAATACATGAGCCCATCCTCAAAGTGTTTATCACGCAAAGCTCATCACTGGCTAGAAGCGGTGAAAAGCGATGTAACTTAGTGAAACGTTCTGAATTCTACATAAATAACATAGAACCCCACTTGAGATGCATGAACTCTCTAGATAAGTCATCTATCAACATTTTAGGAAATAAATAATCATAGAAATGTATCTGGAAATAATCCCATACCAAGCCTTGATGGCGACCAGACTGGGTAATCACATCCCACCAATGCTTGGCTAAATCATGCAGCATATAAGTAAAAATCCTAAAACTCCACTCTAGAGGAATATCTAGATGGAAAAGTTTATACAAGGTGGAATCCAATAAAGGCTTTGAAGCTTGTGGATCTCTATTCCTCAATAAGGTAGGAGGATACTACTGCTAGAACTCACAGGGTCAAATCAGCCATTGTGGGTGCAAGCCGTGAAACAACTTGCATGAACTGCATCAGACGTAGGAAACAATCATGAAGCTCAGCATCAATTCCCAATACAAGTATAACAAGTAGTGCCTCAAGTGACACTCCTGGTGTCAAGATTGGTGGATCAAGGCCCACCACGTCTGGAGCATGGTCATCGCCACCCTCCTAGCACACATCAGAAGGACGTCATGGTGGAATTGGTCTATAAATGATAATAAAATTCCTCAAAACAAGATTATAAGTAGTTAAAAGTACTATATAAAGCTGAACTAAAGGAAAGGGCTCACTACTCATGACACAATTCTTTAACTACCCACTTATAAGGAAAGGTAATGGTAAGTGATCAAGGATAATTTATAGGGGTTCCATTAGATGAACGGTCAATAACATCTTGCATCTTTATTCAATGGAAACCGTTCAATTTATAAGTCAACTTTTAATTTTATAGTTTTCATTCTCTTATTTTCATATATTAAGGTTCATTTAAAATGAGTTTTCTACCCTAGTGAATCAGGCCCCATACTCCTTATCATTGAGATGGACACCCATTTAAATTCTAATTAATGGTTTGACTCAATAAATTACTCATTCCAACCCATAAAGGCTCATACACATCATGAATTGAAACCAGAAGTCACCCAATCAAATACAATATTAACACAAGAACTTATACACAAACAAGTCTTACTCAAAAATTACAAACATATCAAGCAACAAAAGCTATGAAATGAACCTATATGGCATGAAAATATGCATGGAAGATGAATTCTAGGTGCCTATAATAATTCACATAACAATGATACTTACCCTCATATCATCGGTCCAAGGATAAAATAATATGTCAATCAGGATAATAATAATAACTACAACACAACATGTGCATCACCCAATGGTGAAATGATATCAACTGTAATTGGAAAAAGAAGAATAAAATTATTATTCACGAAACTCGGCATTTACCCAGAATATGGGTTATTTATGCCCAATCACAACTTATAACCAAGTTAAAAGAATTCCTAATCTCTAATATATTGTCTCTAAATAGTAAAGAAAAAAAAAAGGAATGGATTTGATACCATTTTTTGACGTCCTAGACCCAGATTCCACTGAAGGTGCCTTGAGCCCAGTTGGCCACATGGCCTCAAGCGCATCTCCCAAAATTTCATAGGCTTCCAACTAGTAGTGAGGGACTAGGGTGTGTCTATGGGAATACTATTCCTTCATTACCAAAGTATAACACAAAGGGTAAATATGATAATATAAGGAAAATAGTGAAAGTAGTGATAAAAAAACCACACTAGAAGTAGACTGAAGTAATAAACAACTAAACAACTGGTAATCATATACAAAAGATGATGATGATATTTCATGTATCTAATAAGATTGAAAAATAGATACAAAGCAACAGAAAATACAAGATATACAAAAGTAGAAAAATTAATCCAAAAAACTATCCTCAACACCTTGAGCTATAATTTAGTCATCTACTACCAGATCCATCTTAAGCAATCAAGAAATCAAGTTTCCAAATTAGTACACTTCCCTTTTTCAAAACCTTTGTACATGTAGTATTCTCAGGTACTAATAGAAACTAGATAGGGTGTGAGATAAATCTTAGTGGTCCACCACCAACAACGTATATAAATTCATTTCCATGTAATATAAACTAAAATATTGTGCTATAATTTATATATAAAAGTAAAGTGGTATAATAGTGTAAATACCCAAGTACTTACTTCATCCCGCAACTGGTTTCTGAACATGTAACTAGTTCATTAATTAATTAATTTCCATTTTATATAAAATAGGTCACATGAGTATTACTAGAACCGACATCCTAAATTAATACTGATAGTGAAGGATCCAAGATATGTCAAGGCATCCCAATGATAATAATAATGAAGAGGTTACAAGGTGATAACCAAGGAAACCTTGACCTTAGGGTCAAACCAACTATGGTAGTAACTGTAGATTGGATATACGGGTAAGAGTATAATATAAGGAGCTTCATATAATGCATTCCAAAATAATGAATCTAACTGAGTCTAAAGAAAACATCTGAGGTAAAATGGGATAAGCAATGGCCAGACCCAAGGATGTAACCAAGGCATATCATGTTCGTAGAATCCATGTTGGACCCAAGGAGTGTATCCAAGGCATACTGTAATAGTAAAGGAGGGATCCCACAACGTGATACCGGGAATCCACTGATAGACAAAGATCAAGTTCTAAGGTGGGTCTTACCCTTGACGACCAACATCTCTAAATCGGAATGACATCCATGATTGATCAAGGAATTCACTCAGGAATCCAAAAGCTATCCCAAGTATGACCACTCCTGTAATAGTGTCAAGGTCCATATACAATTAGGCACCTTACAATTGATTCATTTAATGATTAAGGCCAAGTGATGGTCAATCCATTTAATAAGTTCATTGGGTTCAAGCCTTTCCTTTCATTAGTGTGATACGACTATCTAGGCAGGAAACCATTTACCAATCCATTTTAATCATAATCATATTTAATCATTTGGTTTTCACCTTTACCTTTCATTAACATGAAAAGCCTGTCTAAGTATGAGAAACCACATGTAATTCATTTATAAAGAGCTAGGTCAATTTATATAAAATATATATAATTTCCAATTACCATTTAGATTGATTTATGAAATTGAAGCACTTAACTTAGGTAGGTCAGGTGGAAATAAAAAGTGGTACTATCCATTTATCAATTCACAATTCAAAAAAATCAATTGTCTTACCATTAGTAGGGACAAACCACATAATCGAAAAATGGAGAAAAATTCATGACAAACCACTAAAAACCTAATTACGGAAAACACTCTACATGGGGTGCTCATCATTGGGGTATCAACCTCCAATGATAGATAGGAAATTTAATGAGAGACTTATGATATAGTTCTAATGACTATAAGAAAGAAACATGAATTAAATAGACGACACATGATGAAATCAGCACTCACACACAAAAAAATTATAAAATAAATAAACTTGAGGGATGATTTATAGAACACTCACATTGTACTAATAAGAATATCCTCATCAATTATCCAACTTTAGTTTGACCTAGATTGGAAGAGATCTGAAGAATGGATCAACACCCTAAGATTGGGGCATATGAGCCTGAATCTAAATAGAATTATCGATAGAAATAAGAATGAAAAACAAATAAAAAGAAATTAAGCACATATCGATGTGGATCCAATGAGATGGATGGGGATCAAATCAAAGTTCATGTGGTGAGCTAGGATCAAAGTCTACCGAAGAGGTCTTGAGATCTCCAAAAGGGGAGGAAGGAACCCTTATTGTCTACTAGAGAAGGAATAATAAGAAGGGAGAGTTTAAAACATAATTTAAGGGGAAAACCATAAATCACCCAAAAATAGGCCTCACATGGTTGGACAAACCGTACACCAACTATATATCCAATAATTTTGTAAACTCTACCAATGATAACATAAAAAACTTTTTCAAGAAATACATTATCAGTTCTGAGGTCATCGATACCATCCAATTTACTTTACCCAAATACATTATCTTTTTATCCAAACTAAACACCATTTTCTTATCATTCATAACATATTAAGGGGTATCTTCTCATAATCAAAATATCACCTTTCCATTAAATCAATTTTATAGTCCATCAACATCATTCAACATAATCTGTCAAATACTTAATAAAAAACTTATACTAAATAATCCATATATATTTCACAATTCATAATTCTTGAATCCAAATACATAAATAGTTCAATAATTCTACTTCAATGATTGGCATAGAACAGATCCTTCCTTATTCAATAAGAAAATTCTTGGGTTAGGGCATTGAGTTGGGTAATGAACTTTTTTTACACAGATAATACCACTACAAAATATTTCACTTTTTCCAATAGGGGAATATTTGTTGGAAAAGTGCATTTTCTGTTGGTAAAACATTTTACCAACACATAAGTCTCTGTCACTAAACTGTCGGTAAAAACTCTGTCGCTAAATGTTTTTTCGACAGATAAAATCATTTTGTTATAATTATAATAATACCAACAGATAATATATATGTTGGTTAAAGTGTTTTGCAACAAGTCCTGATGACACATTTTTCTGTTGGTAATAATATTACCAACATATAATATATGTTTATAAATTACATTTGAATAAAAATTAGAAATTTTTATTACTAGAAAAATTTCATATTATATTCATTAATTAATTTATCATATATAATACATGTGCTTTAATTATTTAATCGAATAAGATTTTAACACATGTTCAATCTTAGAAAAAAAATTATATTAATATTGAAATTTAATACAAAAAGATTAATTATACCCCACCCACATAATGCCGAGAACACCCCCCAACCCATCCATACCTGCATAGCAGTAGCCTATCCATACCAGTGAACCAGCTCCCACACCAGCAACCAATGAGTACCACCAGTGACCCATCCAAGCCATGGTAGCGCATCATCATCTCATCTATGTCAGTGATCAATCCATGCCAGTGAGTTCATCTCATCTATGTCAGCGAGTAATCCATGCCAGTGAGTCATCTCTAGCACCCGCCAATCTATAGCTCCAACACCAGCCAATCCATAGATCCAACACCAGCCCATCTATGCCAGAGAGCACCAATGACCCATCCATTCCAACAGAAATACCATCCTTGCCAGGGATCCATGTAAAGAGGAATAAAACAAAACCCCTTAAAGGGGAACCCTCCAGCCATGTGTCAAGTATGAATAAAATAGTAGTATGAATAAAACATTAGAGAATAGAACCAAAATTAATAAAACATTGAATAATGGAAGAAAAATTAATAAAACATTCCCTTTTAAATATACATGTGTTAAGTAATGACAAAAGTTACCTCAATCAAAATCTTTGTAAGACTGCGAAATGTGGGAGTTGAATGCCTAAACATCCAATGCTTCACTTGCTGAACTGGTAACATGATAAGTAACATTTTCCAATTTAAAGAGTTCTCCAAACACTTTTAAGAAACACAGGATGTGAATACATGTGTTTTCCACAGTTTATTTTATTTTTCCACATCTTATTTTAAATGAATAAAAACACCATATTTTAACTTGTACATATGGTATTTTCTATAATTCATTTTAACTACTACCTAAAAAACCCCAAAGTATCAAAAATATGACCACAAGGGAAAAAACCAGACTCTAAATGCAAAAATTTTAGGAAAAATACAAAATCACTCAAGGTAGGTCCTACAAAGCAGTTTTCAATACAGGAATTTAATTAAAGTTGCAATCTAGATGAAATAAATAAAGAAAAGGGAAAGAAAGAATCTCACCTGGAAATTGATTTCAAAATGATCTTTGCAAGCTTTGCTCTACTCATTGCTCTTAACTGAGATATACAGTGTCGATAATATCTGATGGGGAGATCTGAGTTCACTTCGAACCTGAAAATAAAAAAGATATCAAACAAAACAAACTTCACACAGAGTTTCGGCTCCTTCAATCAGGTCCGATAGAAACTAGATTTCAATTCTCATACTCAAATCGATCTTGATATATCAATAACTCCATATTAACCACAAATTTGTATGGGAAACATCCTTTCATCTCAGTCTGTCTTTCATGGTGGACCTTGAGTCATCTTCCACAAATCGGCCTCAGCACAAATCATCTCCACAAGGCATCATCTCAACTTCATCTTCAAACGGCCCCAACAGTATCAGTCCTTCGTCTTCTTTAGTAAATCATCTTTGGAGGTATGTGAGCTTTGGTTCATCACGATTCAGTTTCAGTAAGTTAGGGCAGTGCGACTCTGGATCTAAAATGGTGCATAGCATGAGCTCATATGACAACTTCAGTTCTCGTCTGGCAACACCTTCTTTAACAAGCTCAAGTGATCTTTCTTCAACAAGCTGCTGAAACCCTTTTAAATCAAACCAATTGTCCACTCAAGGTATGTCCTACCAAAGTGTAGTAAATAAAAATAGTATTGAAATGATTGAAAAAAAAATTCATAATAAAGGAATAAATGGAGGTTGAGCCTGGGCAATAAGGTATTCAAATTCCACCTCCATCCCAGATAGCTTCTTGTAAATCCTAGAAAATATTTCTAACTTATACCCTCTCGTTCAATGACTTGGGATAAAAAAAAACATAACCAGTTCAATCAATAGCAGTGCTTCAGATTTCATAACATGAAAATTCAAGAAAAATAAATAGACTAAGTAATATCTCCCTTTCTTTACCTTCATTATTTTAGACCCTTAGATCCAAATTTAAGAGCTTAGTAAAGACTCATTGGATACTTATTTTAAAGAAATGGATCGACCATTAAGATGAACCACCTTTTTTTCTTTCGAAAAAGGTAGAGGTGAACTTATTTGGTCATTCAACAAAGGTAGTACCTGTACAATAGGGAAATAAACATTCAAAGATAGACTTTTATTTATAAAAATTGTGGACTTGGCATTAGGGTTGAAATAATAACCTGTAGAAAGTACCCATTATATCATATTCTTCTAGTTAGTGTGCTTAATAGTATCAATAACCTGACTTCTGGTAATTATCTCCAAGAAAAAGAAACCAAATTTGTACCATCGGATTTGGTAGGCAACTACACAGCCCATGTACTGAGGAGAAAATATCCATAGGTCCCCATCACCATTGTAGAAACATAGGTCTTATTCCAAGTTGGACCAATCTTGGAAAGAATAAAGTCAAAGATCTTTGGTTTGAATTCCTTGTCTAGATATATGTTCAATGCATTGAAATCTTGGTACATTACTTATGAGTAAATCAGTTCTAGTAAAATTGGAAGATGAGTACTATGAAACATGGGTGAGTGAAGAATTATACACTGGGCTTGAACGCACAACCTGTACATGAAATGATGTACATGCGTGTTCAAAATTGTATATAATTTCAAGCCATGAATTCTTGAACACATTTCCATGAGGGACGTGAAATTATGTACAAGTTTATTAGGACCCTATGACAGGACATGATGTATAGTTCTATATAGGTCATGGCTTAGTGACAAGCCATGGATTAGTGACAATCCATGATAGTTCTATACAGGCCACGGTTTAGTGACAAGCCATGATAGTTTTGTACATGATGTACATGGCTTTTACAAAATTTTCTTAGTGACAAGCCATGATAGTTCTGAACATGGTGTACATGGCTCAGTGACAAGCCATGATAGTTTTGTAAATTATGTACATGGATTGTAAATAATTGGCTTGTACATAATTGGCTCAGTGACAAGCCATAATAGGAAACTACCCAAACCATTCTAAGTGACAAGACATGATAGTTCTGTTACTTATACAGGTCATGTCTTAGTGACAAGCCATGTATACAGGCCATGATAAATAGTTCTGTACAGTCCATGGTTTAGTTAAAAGCCATGTGTTCAAGCCATGAGTAATGTGACATGATATACATGGCTTGTACAGAATTGGGGGTTCATTCATATGTAAAACATTCAATATCCACCAATTTAAGGTGTAATTTTTTTATGTGGATTGTATATTTTACTAGATCCCATAGAATAAAAACATCTTAGTTCATTTAAAATGACACTTGTACCTGGAATGAGACTTGAAAGGATGTTTCATCAATCTGTATTTCAAAAAAAGTGTCCATTTATCATCATGGGTCCCCTTCCAACTTTCAAGTGTAAATGGTTATGTACTTTTCAATGTAACCAGTGTATTAGAGATAACTGGATTAAATTCACTCTTTGTTAACTACTTTTTAGAAGGGGTTCATCACTTTTATAATGAATGAGGTGTTCTTTAATCTATGAAAGATGAAATGTACAATAGAGGCATTCACTAAACATTCAAAGCCAGAAATTGGGAAACAGTGATAGAAATTTCAATTTTTTTCCTTCAACGAGTTCTTCACAATATAATTCATTTACTTTTTACCCAAAATTAAAATTTTCCCTTGTATCATCAATATTTTGAGTGTGGCATGTTGTACAGGTCTGTAAGGACCCTATGACATGCCATGATGTATAGTTCTGTACAGGCCAGGGCTTAGTGACAAGCCATGATAGTTCTGTACATGATGTACATGGCTTGTACAGAATTGTCTTAGTGACAAGCCCTGAAAGTTCTGAACATGGTGTACATGGCTTAGTGATAAGCCATGATAGTTCTGTAAATTATGTACATGGCTTGTATAGAATTGGAATAGTTACAAGCCATGATAGTCCATGGCTTAGTGACAACCATAGCTTAGTGACAAGCCATGATAGTTCTGTACATGCCATGGATTAGTGACAAGCCATGCATAGTTCTTTACAGGCCATGGTTTAGTGACAAGCCATGTGTTCAAGCCATGAGTAATGTGACATGATGTACATGGCTTGTATAAAATTGGGGGTTCATTCATATGTAAAACATTCAATCTCCACCAATTTAAGGTGTAAAATTTTTATTTGGATTCTATATTTTACTATAGTTCATATAATAAAAACATTTTAGTTCATTTAAAATGAAACTTGTACCTAGAATGAGACATGCAATGGAGTTTGGTCAATCTGTATTTCAAAAAAAAAGTGCCCATTTATCATCATGGGTCCCCTGCCAACTTTCAAGTGTAAAGGGTTATGTTCTTTTCAATGTAACCAATGTATTAGAGATATATGGATTAAATTCACTCCTTGGTAACTACTTTTTAGAAGGGGTTCATCACTTTTATGATGAACGAGGTAGTGATTTAATCTATGAAGGATGAAATGTACAATAGAGGCATCCACTAAAAATTCAGAGCCAGAAATTGGGAAGCAGTGATAAAAATTTCAATTTTTTTCCTCCAATGAGTTCTTCATAACCTAATTCATTTACTTTTTACCCAAAATTAAAATTTTCCCTTGTATCATCAATATTTTGAGTGTGACATGATGTAAAGGTCTACCTATGACAGGACATGATGTGTAGTTCTGTACAGGCCATAGCTTAGTGACAAGCCATTGTAGCTCTGTATAGGCTACAACTTAGTGACAAGACATGATAGTTTGGTACATGATGTACATAGATTGTACATAATTGTCTTAGTGAAAATCCATGATAGTTCTGAGCTTGGTGTACATGGCTTAGTGACAATCCATGATAGTTCTGTACATGATGTACATGGCTTGTATATAATTGGCTTGTACAAAATTGGCTTGTACAGAATTGGCTTAGTGACAAGCCATGATAGGCCATGGCTTAGTGACAAGCCATGATAGTTCTGTATAGTTCATGGCTTAGTGACAAGCCATGTATAGTTATGTACAGGCCACGATGATTAGTTCTGTACAGGCCATGGTTTAGTGACAAGCCATGGGTTCAATCCATGAGTAATGTGACATGATGTACATGGCTTGTACGTAATTGTGGGTTCATTCATATGTAAAAAATTCAATATCCACCAATTTAAGGTGTAAAATTTTTATATGGATTGTATATTTTACGACCGTCCATAGAATAAAAACATTTTAGTTCATTTAAAATGACACTAGTACCTGGAATGAGAATTGCTAGGGAGTTTGGTCAATCTGTATTTCAAAAAAATGCCCATTTATCATCATGGGTCCCCTTCCCTTTTTCAGAATCAAAGGCCAAGTGTAGAAAGTAACTTTCAAGTGTAAAGGGTTATGTTCTTTTCAATGTAACCAATGTATTAGTGATAACTAGATTAAATTCACTCCTTGGTAACTACCTTTTATAAGAGGTTCATCACTTTTATGATGACTCAGACAGTGCTTTAATCTATGAAAGATAAAATGTACAATAGAGTCATTCACTAACCACTCATATCCAGAAATTGGGAAACAATGATATAAATTTCAAAAAAAAATCCTCCAATGAGTTCTTCGCAACCTAATTCATTCAATTTTTACCCTAAATTAAAATATTCCCTTGTATCATCAATATTTTGACTGTAGTGGAAGAAAATGATCGTAGAAATAAATATTTCCTACCAAATGTGATGACATACACAAAAGATGGAGAAGGAACGACATCGGAAAACCGAAGGGGTGGCTGGTGAAGGGAAACTTACCTGGTAACGAGTGGCGCGACATCAAACAGGTGGTGAAATAATGAGGGGTGATGAACTGAAGGGCGATGAACCGAAGGGAGATGAACTGAAGGGAGATGAATCGAAGGATGATGAATCTAAGGGCGATGAACGGTGACCTAAAGAAGCATAGGACACCAGTCGAACCTGATGAACTGGTACGCGGGTTCTTTGATAGAAAAAATTAGGGGTGCGTGGTTGAGGGAGTAGGGTTTTGAAATGTATATTTTATGTCTATTTAATTAAATTTATCTTTTTAACGATTATTAAAAATATAATATTATAAAAACTAAAAAATTCAACGGTGGGAATAACAAATTTATTTGTTAGAAAATTTTTTTGGTATAAGCATGATAAAGTAGTAAATCCAACACGTTTGCCTGCGGGGGAACTGGCCCAAGCCCAAGGGTTGGCCACCTTGGGCCTAGCTGGGGGCGTGCGGCGCGCAGGTGGGCAGGCCAGCCCTATACCTCGTTACCCATACAACACGTTTGCCCGCGGGGGCTGGGTGAGTTGGTTCAAGGTGGTGGCGACCCGTCGCTGAGGTTCCGGGTTCGAGTCCTCACAAAGGCAATGCGCACTATATGTCAACGAACCTCTCGTCCCCTCGACTCCGTGGGAACTGGCCCAAGCCCAAGGGTTGGCCACCTTGGGCTTAGCTGGGGGCGTGCGGCGCGCAGGTGGGCAGGCCAGCCCTATACCTCGTTACCCATACAACACGTTCTCCCGCGGGGGCTGGGTGAGTTGGCTCAAGGCGGTGGCGACCCGTCGCTGAGGTTCCGGGTTCGAGTCCTCACAAAGGCAACGCGCACTATATGTCAGCGAACCTCTCGTCCCCTCGACTCCGTGGGAACTAGCCCAAGCCCAAGGGTTGGCCACCTTGGGCCTAGCTGGGGGCGTGCGGCGTGCAGGTGGGCAGGCCATCCCTATACCTCGTTACCCATACAACACGTTTGCCCGCGGGGGATGGGTGAGTTGGTTCAAGGCGGTGGCGACCCGTCGCTGAGGTTTCGGGTTCGAGTCCTCACAAAGGCAATGTGCACTATATGTCAGCGAACCTCTCGTCCCCTCGACTCCGTGGGAACTGGCCCAAGCCCAAGGGTTGGCCACCTTGGGCCTAGCTGGGGGCGTGCGGCGCGCAGGTGGGCAGGCCAGCCCTATACCTCGTTACCTATACAACACATTTGCCCGCGGGGGCTGGGTGAGTTGGTTCAAGGCGGTGGCGACCCGTTGCTGAGGTTCCGGGTTCGAGCCCTCACAAAGGCAACGCGCACTATATGTCAGCGAACCTATCGTCCCCTCGACTCTGTGGGAACTGGACCAAGCCCAAGGGTTGTCCACCTTGGGCCTAGCTGGGGGCGTGCGGCGCGCAGGTGGGCAGGCCAGCCCTATACCTCGTTACCCATACAACACGTTTGCCCGCGGGGGCTGGGTGAGTTGGTTCAAGGCGGTGGCGACCCGTCGCTGAGGTTCCGGGTTCGAGTCCTCACAAAGGCAACGCGCACTATATGTCAGCGAACCTCTCGTCCCCTCGACTCCGTGGGAACTGGCCCAAGCCCAAGGGTTGGCCACCTTGGGCCTAGCTGGGGGCGTGCGGCACGTAGGTGGGCAGGCCAGCCCTATACCTCGTTACCCATACAACACGTTTCGCCGCTTCGGTGGTGGCGTAGTGGTGCAAGGTCGAGGACCATAAAAAAGGTGTTCACTGAGGTCTGGGGTTCGATTCCTGGGAGCCCGCTCTTGGGGGAATTTCCGCCTCCCATGTACCGCTCGTCTTGCCGGGTCACCCGGTGTCTCACCGGGTGGGCAGAATGGGCGCACTTCACCTGGCTGACGGATTGCTGTGACGAACCATCGCCGATCGAGGTGTTACCCCGTGGGACGCAATGTCATCTCGGCTGGCAACGACTCCTCCCCAGCTGGGTCATCCCCAGATGATCTCTTCGTGGGGAGGGGGGTTCTTGAGTGTGGAGGGTTCGAAAAGGCCACTCTCGGGAATTCCCTTAAAAAAAACTATTATTAAACAGTTAATATCAACAAACTCATTTGTTGGTAAAAACAATTGTTGCTAATTATAATTAATATCAACAAAAAATTATATCTGTTGGAATTACTTGATTATACCGACAGAAGTTTTATTTGTCACTAATTTTCTGTTGGTATAAACCAATTTTTTTGTAGTGTACATTGAACTCCTAAACAATTTATCACTTTATAAACCCTTTTTTCACATAGATAACATCTTCCCATCCATTTGAGATATCCATTCAGGTTTTTCTTCCCACCTTATTGAAATGTAAGAATCCGGGTCTTCTTTCCTCTATGTTCATTACCACATGAACTTTCATAAAAGTCCATATTTCTCATATTCGATGTGTCATAAATCTCACTGAAGTTCGCATTGTTAATCACATATCATGATAGCTGATTAGGAATAATCACAATATCTTTCTCTCTAGTCATCATCCAATTTGGTTGCTCATAATCACTAAATTTTCCATCAGATTCAATGTTGACATGATTCCTTTTGGTTCTATCCATCAACTAAAACCAAAATCATTGTGCGAGCAACACTAATAATAGCGAGGGAACCAAATAATCATGAAAAATCACCTATATTATTTATAAACCATAACACCTCCTTTTTAATCTGTGACACATTATGTTCATCATAAGTTATTCATAGTAATAATCTATTTAAATAATTCATGATAGTTCATAATGAGTTTGTGAATTTGCAAAGAATATCCCCTGGGAGTGTCAAACCAAGTGTGCAGTAAAGCCAATTTTCTTGCAATAGTTCTCAATCGAGGCTAGCTCAATACATTGTTTTTGAGTTTTTTAACCCTAGGTACATATATTCTAGAGCCAAATCCACCTATATTATCTAGACATGGACGTATTTCTAGGAAACCACTCACTCTATCATTTACCAAAATTACATGACATTTTACTATACTTTGACTTATCCTTAGACTTATCCTTAGATAAATCCATTGACATATCCTTGAAAATATCCCTAGGGATCTCACTGAAGTTTTCTCATCCTCATTTTCAAAGTTTGGCCAAACCTTTCCTTTGATAGAAAATATAGTGACCCAAGCTTCTCATACATGTATATTACACCTTTTTATATGAATATTCAATACCTTACACAGACACATTCCTAAGGACTGTAATAGTTTAATTCATTTGGAAACTTGGAACAAAATCTTATGATATGGTGAATGATCTTCAATGTTTCCGAGAAATATCTTCCCATTTAGTACTCCTCATATACATACTCTATATAAAACATTTATTCATAACATGGGGAAAGGAAACATAAGAAAGGGTGAACTAAAATGATTAGTAAGATATATAAGCATAACATGGACATAAGTGTATGAGAACATGAGCATAAAATTTAAAAACCATATCCTACAAATCAAAGATCACAATCCCTGGTCATAGAATCTCTACTAGAAAATAAGGTTATACCTGTGGTTCATAACCGTGGGTATAACCCATAAAACTATGGGTATAGGCCATACCCACTATTTTATGAACCGTGGGAGCTCAAGGCGTCGGTATAGACCTATACCCAGGGTTTTTCCAAACTGTCGGTGTAAGAAACCTATACCCACAGTTCATAAACCAGTGGTTCATGAAATTTTAATTAAAATACCTATACCCACGGTTTGGTAAAACTGTGGGTATAGATCCTTCTTAAAAAAAATCCCTACTCAGATTTTATCTCAGCACCTTCTTATTTGAGACGAACAACTTTACCACTATCCTACAACATGTTTTATGTTATTATATTCAAATATATGTATATATGTATATGTATAAAAAATATATGAAAAAATTATTATTATTATAGAAAAATAATGGTTCAACCTATACCTACAGTTTGGTAAAACTGTGGGTATAGGTTTTCCCATATAATTTTTTCCTATGCAATCTATTGGCATAGTTTAAAAAAACCATGGAAATAGGGGTGACCTATACCCATGATTTTTGGAAAACCATGAGTATAGGTCCTTCCTATGATTTTTTCCCTGGGAAACATATTCCAATGGTTTATAAAAACTATGGGTATAGGGGGGACCTATACCCACAGTTTTGGGAGAACCGTGGGTATAGGTCATTCCCACAAAAAAGTTCCCCCCCCCCCGCAAAACCTATTTCCATGTTTCTCTAAAAACCATTGGTATATCTACCACTATACCCATGATTTTTGTAGAACTGTAGGTATAATTCCTTCCCGTGAATTTTTTCTCATGGATATAGGGGTGACCTATACCCACAGGTTTTTTCCAAAACTATGGGTATAGCCTTGTTTTATAGTAGTATATAAATATTATTAGTTCATAAGACATGAATCATATGATAATTAAATAACATGAGCCATGTGAGTATAACATTGGAATAAGACATATATTTGAGGAATACACATCATCTTATAACATTGTAAACATGTATAAATATAAATAGGTTCACTCATTAAGTTAAGTACATGAAATAAGGCCCTCGCATAAACTTATAAACATCAAATTGGTCCACACATATAATTATGGACATGAAATATAGCTCCATGCATAACATCGTGAACATTTAATTAGGTTCACACATAAAATTATGAACATATAATCAGGTTCATACATAACCTTGTGAACATGTAACTAGGTTCACCCATAAGATTGTGAACATGTAATCAGGTTCACACATATCATTGTGAATATGTAATTATGTTCATGCATATCATTTTTAACATGTAATTAGGTTCAAACATAACATTGTGAACTTGTAATCAGGTTCACGCATAACATCGTGAATATGTAATCAGGTCTACACATAACATTGTGAACATTCAATCAAGTACACACATAACATTGTGAACATGTAATTAGTTTTACACATAACATATATACTCATGAGTTATAATTTATTAACCAATGCATTTTAGGGAGATACAGGTATCACCCGTTACATAATGAAATCACTCATATGTGTTCCACAAGATCATAAAAATGCATCATATCGTAACCCATGAAATAAAATTGGTATCATAAACAGTTCATCATATCATAACCTATGGAAAAGATACAGGGTCCATAACCATTTCATTATAGCATAACCTTTGAAAATAAGCGTGGTTTATAAGAATTTTAACATGGTATAGCCTGTGGAAGAGAAATGAGTTTCATAAATAACTCGTCATCTTAAACATAAACCATTAAAATAAAGAATAAGAATGGTGTCCTTGGATCATATTATAAGTAAAGCATAAAATATATCAAAGGATTTCACCTTATCTGAAGTAGGATTTTGAAACATCACTTGGAACATTTCTTAAGGAAAATAACATTTCATTGAAAATAACTTTTTAAAATATAAAGTATTTTCAAAATACTTTTCATTGCAAAGCACTTTGAAAACTTATAAAGTAAGATTTAAAAATAATTTAAAACATTTCTTGAGGAAAATATATTTTCCTCTTTGAAAAAAAACTTTTTAGAATTTGAAACCTTTAAAAACCTTTTTATTTGAAAATAAACTTGAAAACTTATAATGTAATCTTTGAAAATAATTTAAAACACTTTTCAAACATAATTTTTTTGAAAATTTAATTCTTTGAAAATAAATTTCAAATAAAAATCATTCCAAAATATTTAAAAAAACATTTTCTTTTCAAAATATTATTTAAAAAATATAAAGTAATATTGAATGAATGGGATGTTTATGATAGTGGATAATTCCATACCTGCTGTATACATAATACAAATATTCCTTTCACATTTTTTGTACAAGTCAAAAGAGCCTTGATTGAAAATCAAAAAGAAGATTACTTTTAAAACCATTTTCTAAAAAGTTAAAACATGGGTAAAACTGTATTTCATGAATCATAGTATAAATAGTAGAACATTTTTGGAACCATTTTTTAGAAAACATGGTTTTGAAAGAAATTAGATTTCTGACCGAAGAGAGAAATAAATTCATATTTTGATAAAAACATTTTCTTAATTATATTAAGTACCAAAGAGTGAAAAAATGGTACCATTACATGAATATATCCTGAATAAAAAAATTATAAGAAAATTCATGAGAAATATTGAGTGGTAGATCCTGATATTTCAACATTTGAGAATTAATCATAAATAATCCCAATAAATGATGATATTGTAAAAAATATATTTATGACTTTCCTAACATTGAATCATAATACCCATGAATGAATAAAATAAAATGGAACTTAAAATATCATGAGTATATATAAATTAATTATAATAGATGTAAAAGGGTCTGTATATACACCTCATCAAATAATATAGGATCATATCATAACATACATCTCAAAGAAGGAAAATTGAGACAAAATCCTTTACTGATTTGGTAACTTTTTAACCATAAAAACCATGAAAGAGAGATAATAAAATGGTTATGTAAATCTCAATAAATTTTAGTAGAATTGTGATTAAATACATTCATGGAATTTATATACACCACATAGAATAAATAGTTGGTGAATATAGAATGTGTCTCACAAAAGTAAAAAGAGAGTCGAAAATCCCTTTCCTCAAGTCTTGTCACTCATTATAATCATTCAAAATTCCTGTAGAATAAATATAAGTTTATTATAAATATATCGTATAACCATATTAATATATATAATTCCATATATTATTCTATATAATATTTTTTTATTACTTTATATTACCTATTTATTAACAATTCCATGTTAAAGTTATGTTTTAGGTAATAACCACTTTGTTTTTAGTACATGTTTTGACTTGTTATTCTTGGTCTTCTTACTTAGAACATGATTTAATAATATATAGAATTTAAACCATGATATAAATGTCATATATATTCAGTATATATTTATTTATAATAATCCATAAAATTTAGTGATAGGAAGTCAAATACACCATGCATGGAGACGGTAGGCTGTACATACTCATGAACGCTGTTTCCATTTTATTTTTGAATTTAAAGAAATAAAATAAAATTATATACATATATATTATAATTATATTAAAAATTTTATTTCACATATATCATTTATTTTTGTTAAACCCATACTTAATGCATTCCATTTAAAGAGTGAATGAATCACAACGCTTCACAAGGCGGTAGTCTGTCGCACACATGAATGACGTTATCTTATTATCACAAAATGGAAAGCATGAAGGTATATGATATATAATAATTATAGAAGAATAATTAATTAATTAATATAATATATATCATAAATAAATAGTATTACCATCATTATGACTAACCTTGATAGGTGATAATGGAAAAACAAACGACGTCGGTTCACGAGGTGGTAATCCGCTATACAAACGAACGATGATTTTATAACCCATTTGATGGAAATATATGTGGTTGTAGGTAGTAAACTTATAATAAAAACATACTAGAATATATATGATACTGAGTTAATTAAATAATAAATATATAAAAATAATTTAATGGGTTTGAGGAATAAATAAAACAAAAATGTTCATTGATGAACATTACCTCTTCTTTGGGTATCTCATTTTGGTTTACACCAAAGGACTTCCTTGGATTGATTTTTTCCCAAAGTAATGATTATATGATGATAGGAGGGAACTGTATAAGTTATTTGGGTTGGTATTTTTTGAAAAAATTGGTTTTTAAGGTTTGATGATAGGGGATAGGGGTGACCTTTTATAAGGGAGGTTAGTGGTACTTTTTGTAATTTTTTGAAAGAGTGAATTCCACCCATGTTTTTCCATGTAAAGTGGTTCAAATAATAGAAAAATGTAGAAAATATAAGTCATAAGGTATAAATATTTTTATAAAATGAGTTTTGGACATGTTTTAGTTCACTTTTAATCCTTATATTCTAAGTTTAACCACTAAGCAGTCTTGTTTTTACCTTAATCACTATAATTAATTTCAATTGCTTTCACTAATCACTTTGGTCAAAAATTAAGTTGGACTTATTAAAAATTAGAAATTATTATGATTCCAAATATGTAATAAGATTTTCTAAATTCAAATAAAATTATTGGCAGAAATTAATTTAAAATTAATCCCACATATGTGTTGAGAAAATTGGTTTTTAAAGTGAAAAAGATTAAAAGTTTACAAAGTTTTTATATTAAATTTCAATATTAAATTGATTAAAATGACCTAAATTAGATTAATATATGTATAATTGACCTATTTTGACTTTAAAAATTATTAAAAATGTATTTTAACATTATAAATTATATAAAAAATAGTTTTCAATTAAAATTTAAAAAATTTCACTATTAATCAAAAAATGAAACTTCTCAAAAAAATATAAAAAATAAAAAATATGCTAAATTTGATATTCCAATTTAAAAAATGATGCTAATTTTATAAAATTAATTTTCTAAAGTTTGGAAATTTTATTTTTAAAATTAGTGTGCCATAAAAAGTCTACAAAACTACTTTTTAGAAAAATATAGTTTTTAAGCATGAAATTAGATTTAGTATTATCTATTATCATATGACATAAAGGTTAGAAATTTGATTCAATATATAATACATAAATTTAATTAAAATAATTAACAAAAAGTGATTTGGTAAATTTATGGATATAAAACACATTTGGGTGCATAAAAATAGTTTTTTTCAAAAAAAGATTTCCTTTTATTTTAAAAAGTTTTTTATTTTCATTTCAAATTAATTGGTCACCAAATAATTATATAAAAATGTTTAATTTCCACCCTAACTTTTTTAATACTTTTCATTCCTTCCATTCTAATGTCTATTTAATGACTATCATATTAAATAATAATATTAATAGTATATTATAGTCTGATAAAACTAAGTCTTGTGCACAATACAAGCTATTGAAGGAACATGGTATTGTGTGTAACACAAGACAAACATAATTTTTCATGTAATGAAATATAAAATTACTGCTATTTGTAGGGAAATATTAACTTGGAATTACGTATAAAGAAAACTTAACTTGGTGTGGCCGGCAATGCAAGCCATTGAAGAATTTTAATTTATTCAAAAAAATTTATAAAAATATTAGGTTGTTACAAAACATACAACTTGCAACTCAAAGATTTGTATTTTATGTTTTTTAATATATTTTATTGTTTATAAATTTGTATTATACGAAAATAAGCTATTCCAACCCCATTTTAATAGTTTTAATGTGGTGTTATTAAGTTTTGAATTTCTCTGCATATTTATTGCTCATTTTAAAGAGAGCATTTTGAATTTCATGTTTTCAATTTCAAACTTTCCATTTTCATGGGATTTAACTTTGAAATATTATTTTGGAGACCATTTCAATTATTTATCATATGACTTTAAATTGGTTTTAATCAGTATTTATTGTTTTAAATTTCATTCATGAGTTTAGAGATTAATATGCAATGATAATATCTTTTTCTCGCTCTCTATGATAATATACTTTTATCATATTTATTATTTTGAATTGTTCTAATGGTTTTATCAAGTGTGTAGTCCATATATATATTTGTATTTAAAGGACTTGAGGATTCCTAGAACATATACATATACATATACAATTATGAAATGACAAATTTATATGAATTAAAGTGATAAAAAAGTGTTCATACTCTATAAACCTTCAAGTGATCCTGTACCACTACAAGAAAACTGCCGTTTAGCGGCGGTTTTGTCGCGGCGGTTTTTAAAACCGCCGCTAAATGCGTTTCGGGCCGCCATTTCGCGGCGGTTTTTAAACTGGCGCGAAAAAACCGCCGCTAAACCTTTAAGATTCTGTCGTGTTTTTCAACCCCAAAAACCCCTCCGAAGGCCTCCAAAACCCTGTTTCCGTCACCGGTGTCCCGCCGAACTTGTCTTCAAACGGACCTAACTTTCAATCCGTGTGTCAGTTCGGCATCCTCCACCTGCCAGATCATAGCTCGTTCCATGATCTTCAGTTTGACTGGTCGTGGCGCCCACATGCACTCCTAGATCATATGTTATGGTCTTTTTAGTGGGTATCGGGTTTGTTATGTTTTTCAATGCCTCGTTTCTAGCACCCGTTCCCTATCCGATTTTTTTTTAAATGGTCGTAACTTCCGATCTGCCTGTCCATTCGGACTCTTTCACCTTTCAGGTCGAAGATCGTTTCAGGATCTTTGATTTGACAGGTCGCGGATCTAAAACGGACTCTCGGATCATAAGTTATCTCCGTTAATGTGAGTCCAATGTTTTTGTCTCTTTATGACCGTTTTGACGGGCTTTAACGGTTGCTCTATTTATTACTGTTTATTTGGGTTTCCATGACTTGTTATCTGTATCAATGGTTTTTTGTGGGTTATTATGATGATTATGTTGAATTATTAAGGCGTTTTCCAGAGTTTTCATGAGTTTTCATGCGTTCTCATTCTTTCTAATGCCTCATTCTTTATATGCTTTTTCATCCTTTTTCATGCGTTTTCATGATTTTTAATCCCTTATCACGTTTTTTCATACTTTTTCATGTGTTTCCTTTATTATTTATTATTTATAACATACTTTAATTTATTTATTATCTATTATTTGTAACTGGTTATTTATTATTTATTGTTTATTATTTATTATTTTTATTTATTAATTATTTGTGTTTATTTATTATTTATTATTTATATTTATTTATTAGTTATTATTTATTAGTTATTAGTTATTATTTATTACTTCTTATTTATATTTATTTATTATTCATATTTATTTATTATTTATTATTTATTATTTATATTTATTTATTATTTATTATTTATTATTTATTTTTTATTTTTATTTTTTATTTTTTATTTTTTATTTTTTATTTTTTATTTCTATTTATTTATTAGTTATTATTTATTATTTATTATTTATTATTTATTATTTATTATTTATATTTATTTATTATCTATTATTTATTATTTATTTTTATTTATTATTTATTTTTTATATTTATTTTTTATTTTTTATTTATTATTTATATGTATTTATTATTTATTATTTATATTTATTTATTTTTTATTTTTTATTTTTATTTTTTATTTTTTATTTTTTATTTTTTATTTTTTATTTATATTTATTTATTTAATATTTAATATTTATTATTTATTATTTATTATTTATTATTTATTATTTATTATTTATTATTTATTATTCATTATTAATTATTGATTATTTATTATTGATTATTGATTATTTATTATTTATATCTATTATTTATTATTTATTATTTATATCTACTATGTATTTATTATTTATTATTTATTATTTATTATTTATTATTTATTATTTATATTTATTTATTATTTATATTTATTTATTATTTATTATTTATTATTTATATTTATTTATTATTTATTATTTATATTTATTTATTATTTATTATTTATATTTATTTATTATTTATTATTTATTTTTATTTTTATTTTTTATTTATTATTTATTATTTTTTATTTTTTATTTATTATTTATATTTATTTAATATTTATTATTTATTATTTATTATTTAATATTTATTATTCATTATTTATTATTTATTATTTATTATTTATTATTTATTATTTATTATTTATTATTTATTATTTATTATTTATTATTTATTATTTATTATTTATTATTTATTATTTATATCTATTATTTATTATTTATTATTTATTATTTATATCTATTATGTATTTATTATTTATTATTTCTTATTTAATATTTAATATTTATTATTTAATATTTATTATTTATTATTTATTATTTATTATTTATTATTTATTATTTATTATTTATTATTCCTTATTCCTTATTCCTTATTTATTATTTATTATTTATTATTTATTATTTATTATTTATTATTTATTATTATCGAGTTTATATCTATTATTTATGTATTATTTGTTTTTTCAATTAATATATATAAGTATATTAAATTCTGTTTATTAACCACATTACGAGTTTGCTGGAGTGGTAAAGTCTTTGGAAAATATGCAAGAGGTTAGGGGTTCAAATCACACCAAACGCAGAATTTCTTTATATTGCATGGGCATGCATGTGCATGGGATGTGCATGCATGGATAAATAAAGTAAATAAAATAATACGAAATAAATAAATAAATAAAATAAATACGAAATAAAATAAATAAAATAAATAAATAAAATAAATAAATACGAAAAATAAATAAATAAATAAATACGAAAAATAAATAAATAAAATAAATAAATAAAATAAAATAAATAAAATAAAATAAATAAAATAAAATAAATAAATAAAATAAATAAATAAATAAATAGATAAAATAAATAGATAAAATAAATAGATAAAATAAATAAATAAATACGAAAAATAAATAAACAAATAAATAAACAAATAAATAAACAAATAAATATACAAATAAATATAGAAATAAATATATAAATAAATATATAAATAAATATATAAAATTAAAAATAAAAAAATAAAAAAACCGCCGCGAAACGCTCTGCGACAGTTTTGAAAACCGCCGCAAATAGTTTCCCGACGCACGATTTAGCGACAGTTTTTCAAAACCACCACCAATCGATTTAGCGGCGGTTTCAACCGCCGCGAAACGAAAAAAACCCGCCGCTAAATGCCTTTTTTGCCGTAGTGTACACTGTTTTTAGTACCACTGGATGATCTCTCAAGGGATGAACAAAAAATCTTATAATTATACTTCCTTGATGAGATGATCAACATTATCAAACACCTATGAACCTATACTTGTGTATTACTATTCTTCCATATATTTTTTCAGGTTTCTTGTGTCTGTAACACTTCTTCTCATATCTCACATGATTTCACTTTATCTTTATGATTTTACATACAAAAGAATTTTATTTATTCAGGTTGTGACTCCTGGATTATAAAGTTAGGATCTGAGGGTTGTGACTCCCTATATCTAAATTTAGGTCTTTCGAGTTATGACTCCCAGATTCTAAAGTCAAGACTGTTCTGGTTGTGACTCCCAATACCTAAATTTAGGGTTGTAATTGGGTTGTGAGTCCCCATAAAATTCCAGGCTTCTGGTTAACATTCCATTAGAAAAAGAAGTTTATAATCAGGTAATGGTTCCTCTTTAAAGATAAGGTAGTTCAAAATGTATCTCTTGTCGAGTAAAGAGGCATAATACTAGACTAGATCCACTTTGGACTGAACCGGCATAAAAATACTTGTCTTCATTCTTTTATTCTCCTGCTAATTAACTCTAATAATTAACTTTCATAATTAATTTAAATAATAAATTTATTGTATTAATTGTTTTAATATGGTCTATTCACCCCCTCTATACCTTCTATCATCTCTATCTAACCTAAAAATTAGTATCTGAGGTTAACCTTCTTAAGGATAGTTTATCTTAGTTATTCTTTTTACAGATACCAAACTATTGGTATCAAGGATTGTTACTTTTGAAATTTATCCAATACTTATAGAGAGTGTTTATATTTTATTGTTCTAACCTATTCCTTGACCTCACAGTCTAAGGGATTTTTTTAACATAATAGGAGTAAATGTAAACGATTCATGGATTCCAAAAAACTACCTCACTTTGATGGTAATGACTATGGTTGCTGGTGACCCAAAATGGAGTATTACCTCAAAAAATTAAGCATAAAACACTGAACAATCATGGAAAAATAGTAAACACTACTAAAACCTGACCATGATACACTTATAAGAAACAATGCTACTAGATTTGTTTTAAATTACAAAGTTATTAATATTTTATATTAAGCTATTAACAGAAGTGTGTTTAGTAATGTGTCTACATGTAAGATAGCTCATGATATCTGGAATATTATTCATGTTCATCACCCTGGATCTGGCAAGATTATTAGAACTGCACTCATAATGCTTTTAGCAAAATATCAATAATTTAATATGGGTGAAGACGAATGCATCAATCAAATGTTCCATGGATTTACAAGAATCGTGAATGAGACAAACTCTCTTGGTGAATCTTTAGAGAACCAAATTATTTTTGAAAGAGTAATGATAGATCAACCTAATAAGTGATATGTGAAGAAGGTTGTGATCTATGAAATTAAGAATTTTAAAGAATACACATTGGATGAACTCATCAGATTATTTCTTCAACACAAAATTGAGTTGAAGAATACTCCAGAAGAAGAGACTTTTGGAGAAGAAAGGTATCGCATTAAAATCTCATATAAATGTTAATTATAACTCTTCTAAATATGAATATTAGAAAAGTGATAAAGTATAAATGGTAAATATAACAAAGGGAATCTATAAAATATTGAAGAGACAAAAAAGGTACAAGAAGACACCCGGTAAAGATTAGTAGAATAATCAGAAAAGAAAAAAGGGTATTAAATATAGTCCAGATGTATCCTATTATGAATGTAGAAAGAAGGGTCACATCATTCCTGAATTTCCTAAGCTAAATAAAGAATATAGAGGTAAAAAATATAATAAATAATTCAAACATGCATATCATGCTGGATAGAGTTTCACCAAAGAATCAGACTCAAGTGATGAATCTAGAAGTGAGAAAGAGACAACTAACCTATGTTTGATGGAAACAAATAAAAATTAGGTTAGTAATAATTCTAATTATAGTTATTATTCTGATAGTTATGGTTATGTATTTTATGAGTTATTTGAATAAAATTAGAATCTTCAAAAATATTTCTTACAAGTAAGTGAATTATATAAAGTTTTGAAAGATGATAACAAAATGATGATCAAGGAAGGAAAGAAAGTTAGTAAAGAGAATTATTTTCTAAAATAAGAAAATAAAAATATATTTTTGGACAATGATACCTTGAAGAACACTATTCTTGTGTTTGTTAAGGAAAAAGAGAAAATAAATATTATGGATAATAATATCTCTATGATTGAAATAGATAATTTTAGTTTAAAAAATTAGGCTTCATCTACAAAATATAAAGTATGTGATGATCTTGAGTTTTTTAGAAATAAAATGTTAATTTGAAAAAGGAAATTGTAAATTTGAATTAAATTATATCTACATTTGTTTAAGGAAAATAAAATTATGATGATATAATAGCTATTATTAAACCAAATATAGATAATTCTAGTTTTGGTTATAATCATCAGATTTATACAATGTTCAATACCTATTTTTTAAGAGTTCTATAGGAAAGGTTTCTACATTTACATGTTTCAAATATTGTTTACATGGAAATTATTCTAATGAATTTTCTCTTAGGTTCCCTCAATATTCTAGTTTCACTAGATTTTCTATATCAAATAATTTATATTCTCACGTGCCTTACAAAAAATGTTTTAAATATGCATGGGTACCAAAAAAATTATTGAGAACCCAATTAGACCCAAAATAGCATGGGTACATGTTACGTCCTGAACCCGGGGGCCACTCAAAGGTTCCCCAAACTTGGTTGGACACATGGCCTCAAGCACATCTCCCTGAGTGCTAGAGGTTGCTCACTAGTAGTGAGCACCTAGAGTGTTTCTGTGGGGAGACTATGCCCTCATTACCTGAGTAAAACACAATGGATAAATAGGATATGATATAAATAGTGGAAGCAATATAAGTAAACATATGGCATTGAAGAATCATACACTATAGACACTAGACCAGTAACCTTTCATTGCGGAAGATAATAGGGAAAATAAATAATTGAAGCAACTAATAGTAATACTCAAATACTGATAATAATGTATGTCCTAAATCTATAAATCATAAAAACATGGATATAAAGTAGCAAGAAGAAATAATATACATGTTATAAAACAAATCTAAAAACTATACAACCATCTGGAGATCCAGTTCAGTCATCTACTATAAAGATCCATCCTAAGAAAGAAAGAAATATCAGGTGTCCAAATCAGGATGCTTCCCACTGTACCTCTTGACCTGTTAGGATATTGATTCTCTTATTATCTTTTCCCTGTCACATGCAATAATAGAAATCAGTAAAAATATACACACGACATTTTTACAAGGTTCACCACTCATTAAGAGTAGCTACATCCTTTCCATGCATAGATATGACTAGTGCATGGATTCTCCACTATGATGTGATATGCTATTACAGTGGAGTGGCTAGGAAAACAATCCTCTGGCCAGTGTGAGTCCCTACACTTTAGAGGGGGGTGGGAAACAATCCTCTTCCCTAGACTGGTGATCTCCTAGTCCAACTTGCAGCCTCTAGCTGGTTCTTTGTACTGCCTATGGAGACAGTCTTCTTCCTTATTCAAAAGGTAGGTTCTACTCTTGGCCTTCTTTAGTGCTCTTCACTTGATTACTTGTAAAGCAGTAGGCAAGAAATTCTTCCTTGTTTCCTTCTCTTCTTTTCTAGTGCAACACCAACTGCACTAGACTTCTTCTTTCTTCTTCTTAGTGCAACAAACAACTGCACTAAAACTTCTTCTCTCTTCTTGGATAAAATCACATATACCAATGTGATTATTCAGGAAGTGAAGATCGGTTCACTTGGCATCATCTAAATCAATTCTTTTCTTCTTGTTCTTGTATGCATGTGATCATGAATATGACATTAGGTTGAACCTTTTCTTCCCTTTCTTTATTCTTCTTCTTCTTTATACACGCGCACACACTTGATTTTGATTCTTTATTTATGTCACTTCACATGTGTATGTGCATGCATACAAGCATGCATTCTCCTCTTGTTCTTATTATGTGAAAACCCTTAATGATTATGGTTCTTTAAACACACACACACACAGCCTATTCCTTCCCTTTCTTTTTTTTCTTCCTCTTGCACTAGGTTAGGGTGTTTGTGTATGTTTCTCCAAACCCGAAAGGGTGAAACCCTTTCTTTTTGAAAGTTACTACTCAAGGCCTCTTCCTCCCATTTCTCTTATTTTCTTATCTTGAACTTAGTTAGGGTGTTTCCTTATGTTTATATGCATGAATCATCATACATGAATGGGTATAACCCTTACTTTTTGCAAACTCCTTCTTCATGGCCTCAGGCTTCTTCAAACAATGCACAAGGGTGCATGCAACAAGTACTGCCCTTCCTTCTTCACTAACACTCGAACTTCTGAAAACAATGGAATGTAAAAATGCATACCTCAAAGAGTTATTCTTCACCTTATGAAACCAAGGTGTCCTCGGGTTGAATTCTTTATTCAAGGATACACAGTTCTTCTTTGTGCATGAGGTACACAATTTTGCCTCTTTGAAAAGCACAGTGAGAGATTGGAAAAAAGTCCCTTATAAATATCATATCACGGAAGTGGAAATTAATAAAATGAAGTAAATATGTGTATCCACTGTAAATCCACATAAAACAACTGGAAATACAACATAAGATATTAAAAATTCATTTTACACATAATATTATCACAACATAAACAAGAAGTTTAATTTTAACCCAAAGAATGGAAATTAGGTTAAGAAATACCTTATAATGATCATATCATTGAGGTAAGAATTACTCAATTTGGTGATTATGTGTAACAATAGTATATCCACAAAAATAGAAGTGTGAATACAACATAAATAAATAAATATTGGATAACACAATGTAAAGACCTGGAAATTCCATATATATATTTTTAAATTATTTGGAATTATTACGAGTCTACAAAAATTAACGACGCTTTATTATGAGACTTGGTGTGACCGAAACGGATTTTTGAACTTTTTTTAAGGTATATTCAGTAAACGTGCGAGCGATGTTTTCTATATTTTGAATCGGTGCTCAGATTAAAAATATGAGGGCACCATCGAATCCATAGTGCGAAAATTCTCTTAAAGGAGGATTAACTTGGACTACAGTAGGTTGGGAGGAAAATGTAGTTTTACAGACTTTTTAAATAATAATAAAATAACATAAGATTGTTATTTTATTATTATACCAATAGTTGTGTGGTGGTGGTGGGATCACTGAGTTGTCAATCCATTTAATGGCTTGACTCTGTTTTTTAAGCACACCGTTGAGAGTTAATAGGTTCATTCATTAATGAACCTCATTAATCTCTTGTTGCGTTAATCACTCTTTTCCCTCTATTTAAATGAGGCTCGGGTTTGGGTTTTTGACATGGTGGTGAGGAACCTTTGGTGAAGTACCACGAAATCTTTCACCAATGAAGAACGGAGGCTCAAATGATGTCATTGGAGGAATCGATCTGGGATCGGCGAATGTCGGTGGCTTCATCAAGTGTGGATTCTTCTTCCACAACCGCGATGTCACCTCTGATTCCGAGGTAGGGGTTTGGTTTAAATTCAAGTGAATTGTTTCTTTTCCTCATTCTTGAAAAGGATGAAAAATTTCAGAAGTATTGAATGGGTTATAGTTTATCTATGATGAATTAATTGCCACCCGCTTGTTATGATACTAACGCGGAGGACGCGGGCCAGGCGAACAAGGCCCGGACCCTCTGCCGCTTCGGTTTTATCGAGTTCTTCATGGGAGAAGTTTGAAATTGATGGAAACTTGAATCTGGGATCCACAAAGTGACAACAGCAACCCGGGAGGCCCGTAGGCGCGTTCAGAAGGGAAAACGGACCACCGGAGCTCACCCGGTGGCCTGCGGAAGTTCCACCGGCATGACACTGGTGACCAGCATCGGCCGACCGTGGTGGCAGTAGGTGGCGGTCGGCTCTCGGCGGAGTTCTTTGGTGGAAAGTGGCATGCCATTGTGTGTCGCGGTGAGGAGGCCACAACTTCGAAGTCGTGAAAGAGGCGAAGGGGACCTGCGCCCCGTGGGTCCCATTGTTAGGGAGGCAGTGCCACGTGGCAACACCGTTACAAATCCGAACAGATTTTAGCCATTTGGGAAGGGGGAGATACCCCCCCTGCACCAGCCATCGGGCCGAGTCTCCCGGCGGCCAAGCCCAGTCGGGTCGGGCCAGGCCGGTCCGTGACACAACGGTCTGAGCCCATAGCATAGCCCACTCGGACCAGCCCAACCGGTTCGGGTAGGGCTGAGTTAGACTCAGGTCGAACCTGAACCAATTTAGGTCAACCCAAATTGGGTTAGGTTGTCCCAAGATGGGGCAGGTCAGGTTGGTCCGATTCGATCAGACCGGACTCGGACCCTTTTTGGCCTAGATATGCTTAAAAGGTCGTATCTCACAAACCAGACGCCTGTTTGAAGAACCATATACGGATATGGAATCCTTGTAATGAGATGGTCCTTTTGATATACTCTACTTGAGTTTTTGAGAAAGTTAGAGTATGTTCGGGTTGGATCGAACCCGAATTCAACCGGGCTCTTGGTACTAAAATGCCTATAACTCACAAACTGGGCGTCTGATTGACGCGTCGTCTGTCACTTTGGGACCCTTAAAAAATGGTGGTCCTTTGGGTTACTGATTTTTGGAATGTCATAGAAGTTGAGGCACAACCAATATCCTGAGGATTAGATACTATGGAACTCAAGCGCACCGGGTGCAGAGAATCCTATGGCTTGTTGTCTATTGAAGAGAGACACTATGTGGATCAGTATCATAGGGACCTTATGTGGATCAGAATTTATAGTGACCCTATGTTAATCAAAATCATAGAAACCCTGTGTGGATCCGCATCAAATCGACCATGTGTGGATCAGCATCATAACGACCCAGTGTGGATCAGCATCATAGCGACCCTGTGTGCATCAACATTCTAACGACCCTGTGTGGATCAGCAGTGTGCGACCCGATGATGAATAGCATTGGAGCGGCCCATTGTGGATTAGAGACATACGACCCTGTGTGGATTGAAAATGGAACAACTTCTTCTTGATTCAGTTTTGGAACTTCCTAATGGAATAAAATGATATAGCTTAATACTAATCATCTTTATTCCTAATCTCTGGGTTGTATACCTGGTTTGAGATGAGTCTTTTGCTTTGTGATTTTTGATTGAGATCATGATTTTTGGTTTTCATTTATGGAATTATGAGAGACCTTTGGGGGTCTCAGGGTTGCTACTGGGTATTGTTATACTCATCCCTGCACGGACTTCACCCGCACCTTGTTGTGTCTTGTGCAGACGATGAGCAGCTTGCTGAGACTATAGGATCCAGGACCAAGCGGTACACGGAGGTGACTGGTTGACGTTGAGAGTTGTGGAGATGATTTTTACCTAACCTTCAAGTAGGATCCTTGGTTGAAGATTGGTTCACGCTCAAATTTACCCAAGATATGAAGGTTGAACGGACCTTGTAGTTTAGCTTGGGTTATCAAATCCTCAGAGACCTAAGAAGTAACCTACAGACACGTACATTCTATGGATTGTTTTTGGCTATGAAGTGACCAACTTGGGATGATTTAAGATGGTTTTAAATGAACTCTAAGAGACTTAAGTTAATTCAATTTAAAATAGTGAGTTGATCCTAGGTTATCACATGGGGTGGATTGGATGTATTCCCATTTCAATTATTTCAATTTCTTATATTTGAGTTGAGTTCATTTAAGAAGATCAAACAACTTCATCACTTACTAATTTTATACCAACACACCATAATACTAATCACCCACACACTTGGAGGATCAAATTTATGAGCACTCCAAGGTAAAGGTTTGTATTAGCACTTGAAGTATGTGGCCTTAAAATTCAACAAGGACGAAGAAGTTTTAAAATCATCAAATAAAAATCTCAATTAAAATAAGTGATTATACATTAATGGGGTGATAAATAATATCCAATACATCCCCTTGATACTCCCTTAGATCAACCCATAAGTGGGTTATCCCTACATTGATTCTATGGTTTCAATGGAAGCGGGAATTAGACTCATGAAGGAGGAATTGAATAAGTAAAGAAAACAACAAAAAGAAAATGATCACTCCACCGTTGTGTGAATAATTTCACAATGTTTTGTGTGAATAAATTAACACATTGAGGTGTCGATATAAAAGTGATATAGAGAAGAACAGAATAATAGTATAATAATAACTTTTATTAAGAAACTAGGATGAATTAAAACAACTTACATGTGAAGGAAGAACGTTACAAAGACAAATTGGAAGCATAACATTAAGATGAAAACAAAGATCAAAGATGAAAAAATTATCCATAACCACTGATTTAAATAGGAATTTTGGTATCCTTGGGTCGAGCCTCCAATAGTATAAAGCATCCCACTTGATTATGGTAGGCCTAGGGTGGTGTAAAGCTTGTGGAACTTGGACTTTTCCACTCTTGACCCGAGGTGGCATCCAGCTTGCAACCAACGAACAGAAGCGCTTGGAAGTCCTTCTAGATGGCCGAATTAGAGTGGTCCATAGCATACTAAAATAGAGCCCCAGATGTCTCTTGACCTCCTGTAAAATATGGGTCCATTTGGAGTTGTTTATTACGAGATATGATTATATTAGTAGAGTTTTTTTCTAGGCCGTAGAATCTGGACCAAAATTTTATCTCCAAATTGGGTCTTCTTAAGGACCACCATGGAGGCAGAATTAGCATTGTCTCCTGAAGAATTATTTGTTCCTATAAATTTCTTCTATAATACCTCAAAATTTGGGCTTCATTGGGCCTATATGTTTGGCCCCACATTCTCATCAGTGAGATGGTGTCCAATCTGACTTCTCCAGGATTGTTTCCTTTCATCACAAAATATCCCCATCTTCTTCCATTAATTATATATTGATCCCTCAATGAAACATGTTCATATTAAAGTGTATATCAATTTCCCAAAATATCAAATTAAAATATGGATAATTACATTCCTTAAAATTATATGAATCATTGGGTACTTTAAATGATGTTAAAAAATGTACCACATAATAGTGCATTTTAAGAAGGAATTACAGTCATAATGTGAAATGATGTTCAAAGTGTAAAATGCACTAAAATGGTGTTTATGAATAATAAAACACATGAATAATATATATTAACAATGAATATTAGCCTCATTTAGTGTATAATCAACGATATCAGTAGTTGTTTTTTGTTTTCTGTTTTATCGTATCTTTCAGTTGGGATTGCATTCCGACCCATTTATTTTCAGTACACACTTTTACTACTATAGTTTTACTTCATGGTTGCATCTTGTTGTGTTCTTGGAATGTGTGTTTGTACAAGTTAAAAGGAAATTCCTTCCCATTTTAGGGATATTCCTTTCCAGTGCTAGTTACCAACCCTTGGCCTATGGAAGGCGGGCTTGGGGTAGTCACAGCACGGGTCCCGGGGGACGGGTCGTGACAAAGTGGTGTCATAGGAGTCAGTTATACCAAAGAACTAGGACTCTAATTATTCCAATAGAGCAATAGTGTTAAGTGTTTCTTGTGTGGTTTTCAGTTCAGGGAGTCCAGTGTTGGTGCGGCGACTGACGTATCCATACACCAGGACCATGAATTCTGATTTCTGAATCGGTGCACGAAAACACTGATTGCGTGTATTTTGAAAATGTTTTTACTTTTGATATATTTTGAGTCAGCTCACCAGGTATAACTTATTGACCGTGGAATACCTGTTTCTTTCAGGATGCCTTCACATAGACAATCATCTTGGATTCCAGAGAGAGTTCACGATGACGGCCCACCGAGTGATGAGGCTTCGGTGTAAGGACCTCTTACAGTGATAGCACCTTCGAGTGGTGCACCAGCAGCACCACCACACATTGTGAAGAAGTTTCCACCATCCCCACTAGTGAACGGTGCACGCTAACTAATTGCGTTTCACGAGTTCCAATGGTTGAGGCCTTTGAGGTTTCAAGGCGAGATAGATCCCCAGGCAGCTGAGGACCGGCCGGAGGCTGTGGCACAGGTTTTTCGCCTAATTGGGACACCAGTAGATTAGATGGTGATCCTAGATGCTATCCTATTCTAGGTCATAGAAGGGAGATATTGTAGCTTGATGCTCCAGTTACATGATGAGGGGACTCTTGCCTATATGGAATTTGAGAGCCTCTTCAGGGTGGACTTCATTCCAGCAACACTACACTTTGTGCGTATTCAGGGGCTCCTGCACTTATAGCAAGGCAGTCTTATAATAGCCCGATACTCGGCGAGATTCACTGACCTCTCGCACTGCTCCACCAACATGGTACGAGAACCTTTCTTTATGGCCCAAAATTTTGAGCAGGGTCTCTGACGGAAGATCAGATCATCAATGATATCATTCAATATCCCGACACAGGATAGAGTGCTCGAGTGAGTGTTATTGGTGGATAGATTCTTAGCTGAACAGAAACCAATGGTGAGAGCCACCATCGGATTACATGTAGCTGAGTCATCTACAACATATATTAGGCAGATGATGTAGAGGTCCAAGTAGGCCAGACCTTCCGAAGGAGGACCCCAGGACATAAGGTCGGAGGTACGGAGCTCACGAGGTATAGCAGGCTATCAGAGGATAAAGTCGTGCTTCACATGTGGTGGGTAGGGCCTCATGGATCACGAATTCCAAAAAAACCATACTGATTATCAGAAGATGTTCAAGGGACCACTAAGGCAGAGGCAGATATTCGATCAAGGAGGTCCATAGGGTAGCGGATGTGGTAGAGGAGTAGGTCGTTCAGCAGGCGGTGGGTGGCGATTTGAGGTTCTACCACCACCACCTCCAAGTGGTCCACCCCAAACTCAGGGAGTAGGCGGAAAAAGATGATCTTAGCTTCGAGAAGCTGAGACCTATGACCACGAAGCTCCATAGATGATTCTAGGTATGATCGGTGTCTACTCCACCCTATATAAAGTACTTATAGACACAGGTACCAATCACTCTTTCATTTCCATGGCTCTTGTTCAGAGCTCAAAGATTCTAGTAGATCCATTGGATTGATCCTTACATTTAGATACTCCTAAGGGAGAGGATTCTATGATTAAAAACTAGTGTCGACGGTGTGATCTTACTCTAGGAGTCGAGATATTTTTCTTGGATCTCCTAGTAGAAGCATCGAGGTCTTACGATGTCATCTTGGGTATCGACTGGTTATCCACGGTCCATGCTCTGATTGACTATTTTAGGCACAAAGTGTGGTGTGTCCGTGAGGATGGGATCCGGTTTTCCTTCACCAGAAAGAAGGGAACCTTGGCATCTCAGGATGGACTTACTCAGAGGAGGGTTCACCCGATCACCCATTAGTTGGATAGCCTTACCCTTGGAGCAGTTAACATGAGGAGTCTGAGTTGTCCTATAGTGGTAAACCACTATGCTGATGTCTTTCCTGATGATGTTCTGGGACTACCTTCTCACAGAGAGGTATACTTCTACATTTAACTATAGTCTGGGATGGAACCGATATCTACTCCATCATATCAGATGGCTCTCATGGAGCTTCGTGAGTTTCGGGTACAGTTGGATTACTTGCAGAGAAAGGGCTTCATAAGGCCCATTGTTTCTCCATGGGTATCCTTGATTTTTTTTTCCAAGAAGGAATATGGGAGTTTGATGCTTTCTGTGGACTATTGGCACCTGAACCAGGTGACCATGAAGAAAAATTATCTACTCCCAAGGATTGATGATATCTTCGACCAACTAAAGGGAGCACGGTGGTTTTCAAAGATAGACCTCAGATTAGGCTATCATCAGCTTAGGGTATGAGATGAGTACGTAACAAAGACAACCTTCATATGTTGGTATGGAAATTATGAGTTCTTGGTAATGCACTTAGATGTGAACAATTCTCTAGTACTGTTCAAGAGGATCATGAACAAGATCTTCCAGCCTTACCTCGATCTCTTCGTGGTAGTCTTCATTGACGACATCTTGGTGTACTCAGCATCGGAGGAGGAGCACACCACACACCTACAGATAGTTCTGGATACACTCTGAGATAATTGTCTTTATGGAAATATATCTAAGTGCCAGTTCTAGATATGGGAAGTCCACTTCCTAGGGCACGTTATCTCAGAGGCTGGAGTTGCAGTGGATCCGGTGAAGATAGAGGAAGTGCTTTCTTGGGATCCACCTAGGAGTGTGACCGAGGTTTGGAGTTTTTTGGGATTGGATAGGTACTATCGAAGATTTATACCCAAATTTTACAGAGTTCCAACACCCTTGTAATCTTTGAAAAATAAGAGATAGCCCTTCATGTGGACAGAGAGATTCCAGCAGAGCTTTCAGGATTTGAGGCAGAGATTGATGAGTGCCCCCATCTTGAGGCTACCAGAAGAGGGTGTTGGGTATTTAGTTTACTACGACGCATTAGGGACCAGACTAGGTTGTGTCCTGAAGTAGGATCAAGTGGTGATCGCCTAGGGCTCAGGAATATTGAGACAGTATGAGCAGAACTATGCTACCCATGACCTGGAGTTTGCAGCAGTGGTCTTTGTGCTAAAGATGTGGCGACACTACTTGATGGGTTAATGTTTTACAGTCTAATCTGATCAAAAGAGACTCAGATATATCTTCTCACAGAAGGAATTGAACTTGAGATAGAGACAATGACTAGAGTTCCTCCAGGACTATGACTTTGAGATAGTATACACTCCTTGGAAGGGGAACGTAGTAGCAGATGCACTCAGCAGGAGGTCTGGTTTTTAGTTGTTGAGTGAGATGACAGGGCAACTAGCTACGTTGGACTTGTCCTTAATGGATGGAAATGGAGCAGCTTACCTCCAGTCTATGAAAGTTAATCCCTCACTCATTCAGCGAGAGAGGGAGGCACATCTTAGGGACATAGACTGTGAGGCCCGACGTGCTCATATATCCTCAGGACAGTCTCCTGATGGATTTTCTGAAGGTGGGGAGCATGTCATCCTCTTCAGAGGACACACTATGGTACCAGTGATGCTACGGGAGGAGGTGTTGATTGAGTTCCATACATACCATTTGGAGGTACACCCTGGAGTGACAAAGATGTACCAGGACCTCTGGCATCAGTACTGGTGGCCAAGGATGAAGAAAGTGGTGGCGGTGTTTGTATCACGATGCCTCACTTGTCAGCAAGTGAAGGTCGAGCATCAGGTACCAGTAGGCTTAGCTCAGCCACTTGAGGTACCGGAGTAGAAGTGGGATGGTATTTCCATAAAATTCATGACAGGGCTACCACATACGTCTAGGGGCCACGATTCCATCTAGGTGATCGTTGACCGACTCACCAAGTCATCCTACTTCCTACCCATCCAAGAACAAGGATCAGTAGAGAAATTTGGATGCCTCTACATAGAGAAGATTTTATGGCTTCACGGGGTGCCATTGATGATCATCTCAGATCACATCACTCGTTTTACATCCCGTTTGTGTAAGGGATTACTAGAGGAATTCAGGAATCATCTACAATTGAACACTTCCTTCCATCCTCAGACAGATGGTCAGACAGAGAAGACCATACAAACACTCTAGGACATGCTTCATGCTTGTGTCCTTGATTTTGGCTATAGTTGGGAGGACCACCAACCACTGGTGGAGTTCGCATACAACAACAGCTATCACTCCACCATCGTCATGGCACCGTTTGAGGCCATTTACGGGTGACCTTGCAAATCACCACTATGCTGGAAAGACCCAAGGGATTCAACACATATGGGTCCAGAGTTGGTATGGGCTACCATAGAGAAGGTGGAGATCATCCAGGAGAGGATGAAGACTGCACAGATCCAGAAAAAGTCTTATGTAGATAGGATACAAAGACCCTTATAATTTGAGGAGGGATACCATGTATTCCTATAGGACTCACCTCGATAAGGATTATGGAGGTTTGGCTGGGGTGACAAACTATCTTTGAGGTTCATCGGACCTTTCTAGATCCTCAACAAAGTAGGTGAGGCAGCGTATCATCTAGTTCTTCCCCCACAGATGCACTGGGTGTATAATGTTTTCCATGTGCCATAGCTGAGGATATACGTTCATGATCCATAGAACAAAAATCGATTTGGGTGAGCTAGACATCGATGACGGGGAGACGTTTGTGGAGTTTTCGGTGGAGATAAAGGATCGACATGAGAAGGTCCTTGATGGATGTTTGATTCCTATGGTGCGAGTTCGTTGGCAGCACGAGAACCTCTAGGAGAGCACCTGGGAGTAGGAGGCTCAGATACGTGCTCAGTACCCCCATTTTTTTCCCTAGTTTTGTTATATAATTTGGGGACAAAAAGTCGTAATGTGAGGAGAATTTAAAGACCCGGAAATTCTATATAATTTTTTTAAAATTATTTGGGATTATTACAAGTCTCCAAAAATTGACGGTGTTTGATTCTAAGGCCCGGTGTTCTCGGAATGGATTTTTGAACTTTTTTTAAGGTACTTTTAGTAAATGCATGGGCGGCGTTTTTTATCTTTTGAACCGGTGCTTGGATTAAAAATCTGAGGGCACCATTGAATCTGAAGTACTGGGATTCACTTAAGGGAGGATTAACTTCGACTGTAGTAGGTCAGGAGGAAAAGTTAGTTTTAAAGACTTTTTAAAGAATAATAAAATAACATAAGATTGTTATTTTATTATTCTACCAATGGTTGAGTGGTGGTGGAGGGACCGCTAAGTTGTCAATCCATTTAACGGTTTGACACTTTCTTTTTGTAACCACACCGTTAAGAGTTAAGTGGTTCATTCATTAATGAACCTCATTAATATCTCGTTGTGTTAATCACCCTTTCCCCTCTATTTAAATGAGGCTCGGGTTTGGGTTTTTGACACAGTAGTGAGTAACCTCTTGCAAAGTACTATGGCATCTTCCACCAATGAAGAACGGAGGCTCAAACGACGTCGTTGGAGGAATCGATCCGGGATCGATGAACATTGGTGTCTTTATCTAGTTTGGATTCTTCTTCTACAAATGCGACGTCACCTCTGATTTCGAGGTAGGGGTTTTGTTTAAATTCAAGTGAATTGTTTCTTTTCCTCATTATTGAAAAGGATGAAGAATTGCGGAAGTATTGAATAGGTTATAGTTTATATATGATTAATTAATTACTACCCACCTGTTATGATGCTAACTCGGAGGGCGTGGGCCAAACAAACAAGGCCTGGACCCTCCGCCACTTTGTTTTTGTTCAATTATTCATGGATGAAGTTTGAACTTGACAGAAACTTGAATCCAAGAGCCACACAATGACGACAGCAATCCGGGAGGCCCATAGGCGTGTTCAAAATGGAAAACGGACCCCCGGAGCTCACCCAGTGGCCTATAAAGTTCTTTCGGCATGACACCAATTCGAAGGCACCGACGACGGCTGTGGTCGGCATCGGCCGACTGCGGTGGCAACAGGAGGCAGTCGGCCATCGACCGACCGCATTGGTGGAAAGTAGATCGTCGTCGCGCGTCGTGGTGAGGAGGGTGCGACTTCATAGCAACAATAAAGACAAAGGGGACCCACACCCCACGGGTCCCGCTGATAGGGATATGGCACCACGGGGCACCACCGTTGCAAAGACGAATGGATTTCAGCTATTCGGGAAGGGGGAGAGACCCCCCCCCCCCCCCCCCGCGGGTCGCCCGGCTGGGGGACCGCACTAGCCATCAGGATGGGTCACCCAGTGGGTTGCGCACAACCGAGGTAGGCTGAGCCAGTCCTTAGCCTAGATGGTTCGGACTGGGATGGGTCAGATTGGGTCAAGGGGTCGGGTCGAACTGGACGCGGACCCTTTTTGGCCCATATACGATTAAAAGTCCATATCTCACAAACCAGACGTCCGTTTGACGAACCAACTCTGATGCTGGAATATTTGGAATGAGATGATTCTTTTGAGATACTCCACCTACGTTTTGCAGAAATTTGAAGTATATATGGGTTGGATCGAACCCAAATCCAATCGGGCCCTCAGTACTAAAATGCCTATAACTCACAGACCAGGTGTCCGATTGACACGTCATCTATTGCGTTGGGAACCTAACGACATGGCGGTCCTTTGGGTTACTCCTTTTTGGAACATCGTAGCATTTGAAGCATGACCAATATCTTGAGGAGTAGATACTACGAAACTCAAGTGAATCAGGTAAGGAGAATCCTATGGCTGACTGTTAATTGAAGAGAAACCCTATGTGGATCAGCATCATAGCGACCCCGTGTGGATCAACATTCATAGAAACCTTGTGTGTATTGGCATCATAGTGACCCTGTGTGGATCAACATCAAAAAAACCCTATGTGGATCAACATCATAGAGACCCTGTGTGGATCAGAATCATAGCGACCCTATGTGGATCGGTATTCTAGCGACCATGTGTGGATCAGCAGTGCGTGACCCGATGAGGACCAGCCTTAGAGAAGCCCGTCGTGGATAAGTGACATACGACCCTGTGTGGATCGACAATGGAACAACTTATTTGTGGTTCAGTTGAGGAACTTCCTAATGGGATAAAATAATATAGCTTAAGACTAATCATCTTTATTCCTAATCTATGGGTTGTATACCTGGTTTTAGTTGAGTCTTTTGCTTTGTGCTTTGTGATTGAGATCATGATTTTTGGATTTCCTTTGTAGAATTTTGAGAGACCTTTTGGGGTCTTGGGGTCCCTACTGGGTATTGTTATACTCACCCCTGCATGGGCTTTTCCCGCACCATGTTGTGTCTTGTACAGACGACGAGCAGCTCGACTGGGACTATAAGAGCCAGGACCAAGCGGTACATGGAGGTGACTGGTTGACGTGGAGAGATGCGGAGACAAGTTTTACCTTCCCTTCAAGTAGGATCCTTGGTGGATGATCTCAGGAGTTGTTTTCTATTTTCTATTATATTGTGTCTTTTAGTTGGTCTTTTATTTTGGCCCCTTTACTTTCAGTACACACTTTTAATACTATATTTTTACTTCCTGGTTGCATCTTGTTTTATTCTTGGACTATGTGTTTGTACAGGTTAAAAGGAAATGTCTTCCCATTTTAGGGATATGCCTTTCTGGTGCTAGTCACCAACCCTTGACCTATAGAAGGTGGGTTTGAGTTAGTCATGGCACGGACCCCATGGGATGGATCATGACATATAATCTTAACATAATATAATCAATGAAGTATACATATAACCTAATGAATTGAAATTGAGTTAAGGAATATCTTACCTCACGCTTCCCTTTAGTGGTGTGTACTTTAACCTCCTGTATAATGGTTTAAATAATGTTATTAACTAATTATATAACAATATTAAAATTTATAGTACCTTATGTGATGATTTTATAAAATATTATGACCCATTAATTAATAATATTTCATTATTTTCATGGTTCCGGGTGCATTTGTTTCATGTCTTCATAATCGGTTCAATTATGTATAATTATGGATGTGCTTGTAAAATGGGATTAAAACTCCAAAAGTGGAATGGAATAGTATTAATGAACTTTAATAATTATTAATGGTCCCATATATTATTTTAATTTCTTACATTATTATGGTTCATTAGATAAAACGTTAATGATAATTTTTTAGTTTATTTTGGCGGTTTTTTCAGACATCAAAAACTATTTTCAATTTATTTAATATTATGTGTATATATTAGTTAAATAAAATTAAATAGGTTATAATATACCTATTAATATATTATTGAATCATAATTATAGTTTTATGACCATCCATGAAGGGGGTAATGGAAAATTAACAAAATCATTATTCACAGAGGTGATTAACCGACATAACTTGGACAATAGTTTCGTTTATTTTTATAAGCGAAGATAAGAAATGAAATGGATATGAGATATTATATTAGAAACATAAAACTAAATTATATACATTATTATTTATTTATCATGAATTTATTTATTAATTGGGTGATGATAAAGTAGAAAAAGAAAAGAAATTAAGAGATGTGTTTTGAGAAAATTACCTCTTAAATATCACCTCTTTAAGAGACCCTTGAGGACCATAGATTTAGTATTTGGTGATACTAGAAGAAATTGGACGTGTTTAGAGTGATGAGGGGAGGTTTATCCGTATATTTTAGGAGATACAAGTATTTTGGGTTGAAATGACGTAGTGATGGGTGGTATTTATACTTGAGGAGAGGTGGGTTTAACTGATTAAAATAATGGAAATTTTATATTTAAAGCCAACCACATTGAGGTGGCATTAAATTACATGAATTTAGATGATAATTAATATTTTATATTATGTTTAATGTTGATAAAAACCTCAATAAAACGTTAAATTTTTTAGTTTTTAGGTATTTTAAGCCTTTACCTTTTTAACTTTAACCCGTCTGATTTTTTCGTATAACGTGGTAAATAATTTTTTTACCATGGTAACTTTTTTATGACTAAAAATTAAATTTAACTAAAAAAATAATTTTAAACATATTATTAAAAATATTTAATCAATTTTACATAATCTAATCCACATAATTGGAAAAATTATATTTAAAATTAATCCTAGAGACACAATGAAAAAACAGGTTTTTAAAGTGAAAAGTTCAAAAGATTGAAATGATTTTATATCTAATTTTAATATGAAATTGATTAAAATGAGATAAATTGGTTTTATTGGTGTATAATTTAACTAACTATACTTTAAAATCAATTTAAAATATAATTTAACTGTATAAATAAATTAGATGAAAAAACTATTTTCATATTAAATGTTGTATTTTTAATTATTCCTCAAAAAATGAAACTTGTTGGAAAAATACCAAAAAATTCCCCTAAGATAATTTTGATATACCTATTTCAAAAATTAATTTTATTTTTTCAAAATAAATTTATAAATTTTTCAAAATTTATATTTAAAACAGGTACGCCATCAAAAGGAGGCAAATTTGTCTTTTAAAAAAATAAAGGTTTTTATGCTTAAAATTTCAATTTATTATTATCTTAAGCTTATAAAACTTATTGGATGAATTTTAATTGAGTGAATATATAACATATAAATTTAATTAATATCTTTTACTAATGGTTCTTAATTTAATATATTAAGATAAAATGTCATTATGGGCAAAAAATATTTTTTTATAAAAACACACCCTTAATATTCAATTGGTTTTCATTTTTTATTTATAATTAAATGGTAACCAATTAATTAATTTTATAAACATGTGTAAACTATATTTTTATAATTTATTTAATATTATTCATTCCTATCATTCTAATGGCTAAGTGATAATAGTCACATTTAAATAATAATATTTAGTCATTTGTTTAAGCTCGATGTGGTTTATCTTGTATGACATTATGTACGGTGTTTTATTTTAAAATATCATGGTGTTATAGCAACCTCACCTCTCTGAGGAAAATACCTAAATATATAATACTTATAAAGTATGTTCTTCATCAATTTATGTGACCTTGTATCTTTCTCAAGAGTCACCGTTGTAGTATTATCACAATAGAGTGTGATTGGATCTCTACTTGGAACCGCGTCAAGCTCTTGGAAAAAGTTGTGCATCCATAATAATTATTTTTCTACCTAATAATCCACAATATACTAAGACTCTATGGTGTAATTTATTACCACAACCTTCTTTGATCTCTTTCGGCCCATAACACCTCCATTCAAAGTGAAGATGTATCCCATTTTTGACTTCATGTCATCTTGATCAGTTTGGAAATTAGATTCTACATATCCTATAATGACTAGTTCCTTATATCCTATATAAAATAGGAATATATCCTTTGTACACATCATATACTTAAGTATGGTCTTGAATTCCATCCAATGGTGGTCGTCTGGGTCAGCTTGATATCTTCCTGCCACTCTTAATTCATAGGCGATATCTAGCCTAGTACATAACATAGCATACATAACTGAACCAATCGCTGATGTTTATGGAATCCTTGCCATCTTATTTCTTTCCTTATGTTTCTAAGAACACATTTTCATGGAAATATGAATGCCATGTGATTCTGGTAACAATTCCCTCTTAGATTTTTCCATACTAAATCTCTTCGGTATCTTGTCAATGTATATACTTTGACTTAGTCTGATCAACCTCTTGGATCTATCATGAAGGATCTTGATCCTAAGAATATATGTTGTCTCACCCAAGTCCTTCATAGATAAGCATGTATTTATCCATTCCTTAATATACTATAAAACTATTATTTTGTTTCTAATGAGTAATATGTCATAAACATATACTATTAAGAAAATGGCCGCACTCCCACTAAACTGTTTATAGACACGAGGATCACGCTCATTATTTATGAAACCAAATTCCATTACAGCTTCATCAAAATGAATTTGACACGAACTTGATGATTTCTTTAATACATAAATGGATATTTTCAATTTTCATATCTTATTGGAATCCCTTGGTGTCACAAACCCTTCATGTTGTGTCATATAGACATCTTCATGAAAGTTCCTATTAAGGAATTATGTTTTGATATACATTTTCCATATCTCATAGTCATGGTAAGACATAATGTAAAGTATAATTCTGATGGATTTCCGTTCTGAAACTGGTGAAAATGTTTCATCGTAGTCAATTCCTTGACGCTGTTTAAACTCTTTTATAACCAGTTGTGCCTTATAGGTACTGAATTATCCTTATATATCCATTTTCTTCTTAAATACCCTTGAAACCAGTAGGATTTACATATACTAGAGGATCTACCAAAATCTAGACTTGGTTTTGGTATATGGAATCCATTTCAAAATTCATGGATTCTTTCCACTTGGAAGAATCTATGCCACTTACTTCTCCCTTATAGGTTAGAGGATCATTTTTATCTACCAATAATGATTCACCATCCTCAGTGACTAGAAAACCTTGTCATTCTAGTTCTATAACCTCTCTATTACTCCTACGCGGGTACTTATGTCTCTGGAACAACTTATTCTTCCATGGGGCTTTGTGTATTATTTTCCCATTCCAACTCTTTTGTATATTGATCCTAGACTTCATCAAATTCTATCTTGCTTCCACTATCTCTTTTAGAGATAATATCCTTCTCAAAAAATGTGAGACATCTATCGATAGTCACCTTTTTATATAAATCGTTTTACAGGTAAAATCTCTTTGTTTCTTTGGGATATACTATAAATATACACTTTGTTCCTCAGGGTATAATATTATTACCTAAAGAGGACATAAAAAACACTTCACAACCCCACACATGTACTTATGACAACACGGGTTTCTTTCCATTCCAAAATTGGTATGGTATTCCATCTTTCTCTTTAGTTGGTACTCAGTTTAGTACATATGTTGATGTTTGTAATGTGTACCCCCAAAAGGATAATAGAATACTCACATGACTCAACATTTATTTCACCATTCCTAAAAAGGTGTGGTTTCTCATTTCACCTACACCATTCCACTGAGGTGTATAAGGAGGATTGAGATGAGATAAAATCCCAAACTCCCATAGGTAATCAATAGCCTTGATTAAGATATTATCTACTATGTTCTGAGTGTAGTTTCTTAATCTTCTTACCAGGTTGGTTCTCAACTTCATTATTTTATTTCTTAAATATTTCAAAGGAATGTGACTTATACATCATTAAGTAAACATGTCCATATCTACTAAAGTTGTCAGTAAAATTTATGAAGTATGAGTACTCACCCCTTGCCACATTAGGAAAAGTCCTACACACATATGTATGAACCACTTATAGAAGAACTTTGTCCCTTTCACCTTTTCCACTAAATGGGTATTTGTTAATTTTTTCTTTTAAACATGCATAGCATACACCGAGTGGTTTTAGTTCAAAATAATCTAAATATCCATCATTGTGTAATTTATTCAAAAACTTTTTTTTATGACCCAGTCAGTGATGCTAAATTTGTGTGTTGTATGAGTCTTGTGTAGATGTTTCATCATCTATTTCTATTACTTGGTTTTTTTATTCCATCACATAAAGATTTTTATTTAATTGTGCCATACCATAAAGAAAGTTCTTTATAAACATAGAAAACATTTATTTCCAAAATTGAAAATAAAATCCTCTATATCTAGACTGGATATAGAAATAATTTTTTTAGTAACTGAAGTAACATAATAATAATACTTTAAAAACAATATCATTCTTGTTGTAAATATGAGGTGGTAGTCCCTAATATCTATAGTAGCAATTTTAGCTCTGTTTGTTGCGTGTAGATCTACCTCCCATAGTTCAATTCTTATGAATCTAATTAGTTCATGTATTTGAATACATATGTGAGCACCAAAATATGTATCTAATACCCAATTTTTAGAAATAGAAAATTTGAACTTGATAACAAACGTACTTGGAGATTCCAAATGATTCTTGTGGGTATAATTTTTCTTCCAGTGTCCCTTTTTACCACAAGTGGAACAAACAGCATCTTGTTCCTTTGCTTATCCCTTGATCTTCCTCTTCTTGGAAGGGTGTTGCGAAGAAGCCTTGTCCTTGGGTATTTTTTCTTGGACTTTATATTTTTTTCACCATAATTACCGAAGGATTTTCATTATTTGTCTCATTATCCAATTGTTGGATGATATTGATAAGATATGGCATAGAATTCTCAATCTTGTTCATATTAAAATTCAAAACACTACTAGATAAACTCTAAGGGATTGATTCTAGAATGAGATCAATTCCCAGTTCTTCAAAAAGTTTAAACCCTATAACCTATAGGAGCTCAATGTATCCAATGAGGATGACTATGTGAGTCCCAACTGGGGAACCCTCTCTAATATTTCTTTGAAAGAGATCCTTGTAAATCTCAAATCATTCTTGTCTAGACCTCTCCAGATATAGGATACAAAGATGATCGAGCATGCTATACACATCCATATATTCGTGAGACTTCATGAGCTCACTAGACATAGATGAAAACATCAAACATTTAATGTCGACCATGTTGTTCATATGTTTCTCATATACTAGGAAATCTTCATCACTCACCTCCTTAGCAGGTGGATCAAGAAGTGAGGATTTTAGAATGTATGATTTTCGTTCATAATGTAAAACAATCATAAAGGAATATGTACCATTACTATAATTTATTTCTAGTTATGAGGTTTTCTTTATTTGATATTGATCATTGTTATAGTGTGGGTGATCAGATTTCCATTTTATTCTATAATTAAAAGAGAAGATTATTATAACTTTATTTAATTACAAATTATGTGATAAATAATAAATTAATTGATTTTATTAATTATCCCGCTATTTTATCAATTATAAATAGCCCTCACCATTGAACTTGGAATGTATAGTTTCTATGAAATTATAGTGTAAAGTATCCCCAATACTTTACTTAATTATTCATACTTTTTCAATGAAAATCATAATAAGTTAATTAGGTTGGTGGTCTTTCTAACTGCAAGCTTGAAACTTCATGATTCATTGAGTGGATTCCACTATCCTGAAATCCTAACTTGGATTTCCTCAATAATTGACTCCAAATTTGTATTGAATATAATTTGGTCATTAAACTCAATACAAGTTTGCTTAATTCAACCCAAAACCCTCATGAGAACTCTCTAATAAAAGTAAGTGTCTATACTTTGGCCATGAACTACACTTAGTTCTATGATTTCATTCCCAATAAAGTAATGGAAAGCTTAGTCTGTCTTAAAATTTAATTGAGGTATTTTAATTTATTATGCATAAGTTTTATCTTATTTTATCCTTTACATGTCTTGTTAATATTTAAGTGTATTTTACTTAATTAATTAACCATGTTGTATAAAACACTTATGCATAATCCATTTATTTAAATTCCTTCTTTGCACATTAATTCATTTATTTATGTGATTATGGTCTTGTATACATAAAATAAATAATGCATAGACATAAATAAATAAATAAAGTAGACGAACCAATCATGATCTTATCTAACGGTTGATTTAATGAGCATATATTAAATCAACCTACAACCTAGGGGAATAACTGCATTTTTCAATCTTGGCATGAGTTATAGTATTCTACCTATACACCTATGTATCAACTGAGTTGTCATTATAATGGTTCTGTCTTCAACCTCCTCCACATGCATTAGAATACTTAATTAATTACATGTATTTAAAAATCACACATAGTTGAGTGGAACCAAATGATTGATTTAAACGGGATTACATAAATAACTATGGACACATAGTCCTACATAATAATGGAGGGAGGGATGACTCATAGGTCGTCAATTTAATTTAAAATAATTATAAACCCATGATGTAAATTAAATTAAATTGATTCCAACACATGTATAGGTCTTGGTCAAGCTCATGACCAGTCATACATGCAACGAATACACAAAATTAACTATCTAGAATTCATTTATTTATTAATTATTTATTATTAAGATAAACATGATTTCATTAATTAATTAATTAATTAATTCCCTTTCATATTAATGGCCATATGAAATTAATTGGATATACCCATTATTTATAAAATTCATGGAAAATAAAAAGTAGAACCAATAATGACATATTTATTTAATTGAGCATTTAAAAATATTTAAAATCATTATTAAATTTTCGAACACAAAATGGTGTTCCAATCAATAAAATAAGGTTTTAATGCTGAAATATTTCAATTTAATGTAATTTTAAATTCTATCATTTAATAGGAGACTACATGATGTGTACATACTAGTTACATGCTGTGTATCTCAGTTTTTGTGTATCTAGGGCACATGTCTAGGTCTTCGGCGTGTACCTCGGCTGAACTACATGGTGTGTACATGTCAGCTACCCGATGTGTATTCACTTACCGTGTACCTAAGATACTTTCCTAGGTATGTGTATATTGGTGAATTACACAGCATGTATAGGAAAACTTCATACCATGTGGTCTGAATTCCAAGTTCCCATGAAACCCTCAGAAAATCTCAAGATATTCTTGTGAAAGATACTACACAACGTGTGGTCTCAAGATACACGTTGTGTATCTCTAATTTCATTTTTTTAGATAACTTGGAATGTATATCATACATTAGAATTAATGAACTACACACTGTGTACAATTAATACATGTTTTATACATCATAAATTCTCCAGGTTTTCAATCTCATGTCATTTGACCATGTATTATGACCACACAGATTGTGTGATTTACACCACTGACCCATATAGACTACACAACATGTATGCTAATACACATAGTGTAATCAAACAAGCATGTGTTAGGTTGGATGGTTAACACATGGAATACACTACATTTAATTATTGTATGGCACACTGTGTATCCCTCGACACATACAAATGTAGTGCACTAGGGTAAACGATGTGTACTTCCGAGTACATGTCGTATAACCCTATCTTACTAGAAAAAAATTTGGTAGTTCCTAATGCCTTCTCCAGTCATTCTTCATATTTTCTTATACCTATAATAAAATGAAACACTAAATGAACGTGAATAATATGTCAAATCATGTTAATTCAAGTTGGATTAAAGAATAAATAACATGAAATGAAAATCTAACCATAATTACACATAGATAAACAATCAAATAAATAATTATAAATTTAAGACTAACCCCTCTGATATCACTTAATGGTTCCAAGCATAGTTGAAGTGTGCAGTAGTGGGTAAAATATTAAAATTTATTTTAATATTTCTATACTTGAAACCATGAACGGGGATCTTTCAAGTCAAATTTATAATTAATTTATTTAGATCGGAAGAAAGAAATTACCTTGTCTTAGGTTTCTTTATTTGATGTCTATGTTAATCATTCTAAAAGAGTATTTCAGATTGTCATAGTTTCTCTTATGAGGATTCATGGATATAATCCCTCTAACAGTGATCCACATGTGCTCTTATGATCTTCAAGCAATGTCAAATGATCTTCAGGTGTTTGTGTGGTGAATCAAATATCTTGTGTTATTCATTATTGATCAGTCATTCTTCAGTCTTGAAGAAATATCTCAAGCATTTCACATTCTTGAGAGATAGGGGAGGATTTAAAAGATAATTCTTTGTGCGCAACAATTACCTATTTTTTATTACCTACACAATAGCCACAATGGGCTATTTAAAGAAGTAGGGTTTAGGTTAGAATATTTCTTTATTACATGCCCGACCTTAAACAATATTAAAATATTTAATAAAACCCCATGCCACAAAATATTAATATTTTTATTTTTATTATTTGGTGTGCACTAACTTACATAATAACAAATAATATTTAACCGGCTTGTTAATTAATATTTGTCATCAGACATGGTCTTGGTTCGTTCGAACTCCTCTTGTATTTATTGAACACCCAAATAAATATTTAATTTAAATATTTCATTCATTAATAAATATTTGTGATAGATAAAATGTGAATAAAGTTATTATTTTATCTTGAGAATAATATTTATTCAATTAATTAAATTCAAATACAATTTAATCGATATCATCAGAAACACTTAGTGTGGGACCTTCTAGGATTATTTCTTATTAGCATTAGGTTGCCTTGTATAAAGTCCAATATTACTGTCTAGAAATGGGTCCAATAACCCAAGATAAAGAACTTAATGTCGCAATGATGGAAACCACATACAAACGCTCGTTGTATAATATAATCCCTTTTTTACAATATATTATAAAGCATGTTACACATCTATGTCACCAACCTATATTATTGATACGTATTTCTTTGACTATCTAAAATAAACATGTCATTACACTAGCCATGGAATTTAGGGTGAAGATTCTATTCCAATCAAAGGGCTAAGATATCATATTCTATAAATATGGAAGGGAAAATCCTTCCTCAACTTATCCATTAATGACATTTCACTAGCGACGTACCCAACGTATCCAACATATCCATGAATATTTATCTTCATGGTTAAAAAAAATACATCTGATTATGTAATTCATAACATACATTAATAGTAATCTTAAAGTATAAGGACTGTTACACACGTTCTTTGATAGGAATATCTGATAACACCAAAACGTGTGGTATTCCTACTGGCAAGTCTCTTCTCATAATCTCCTATCTTTGATATTACCATATTCTTACTTCATGAGAAGAATTCTCATACGCTTATGAGTACTTTCAACTGATATTTTATTTACTATGTGTCCCATCATGGTATTTTATCCAACCATAGAACATTATTTAATAATATAATCATAGCACTTCAAGGTTCTCATCATAGTAGGGAAAAGCTATGAACTTATCAATGTGACATATACTCTAAGAGATTATTATATTAGATTCATGAATAAAAATGAAAAATTTGTAATAATAAGTTTTATTAATATTAAATACATCTAATATTAATGTAATCAAAGTATAATTAGTTGGTCCTAGGACACCAACTCCAATGAAAAACATATACTTTAGAAATATCACCTCTTGAAGGATTTATATCAAAGGCGTGAAGTTACAGTAAGAAAACTTTCCAAAAAATAGAACACAGTAGACCCCTTGACAAAATCATTATCTTATCATAAAAATGAGTATCATGAGAGAGATATCATACTGAAGGATGTTAGCAGTTGGCTCTAGTGCAAGTGAGATTCTGTTGGAGTTGGTGTGTTGGAGTTGGTTCCCTAGAACCAAATTATGTTTACTTTATGATAACCTATATACATAGTTTTGAATATTAATAAATATCTTATCACACCATTATTTTTCTTTTGTATAACACATTTGTGATAATATCCTAAGAGTAGCTACTGCACTGAAAGTTCATAGCAGTTCCCCACTATGATGAGAACCTAGAAGCGTCACTACAGTATTCTTAAATATATATAAATATATATATATATATATATTCTATATCCAGATGAAATCATTTTAGGGACAAAAATGATACAAGTTTTCATGGGTGGAGAATCATAAGACTTTGAGGCACCTTCTCATGGTGTACACCCTTGGTAATATCTAGTGTAGGATACTATGAGAACAAGACCTGGTAGTAGGAAATCCACATTTATATGTGTCATTAGATGTTCTTATATGTGGATGTGTGTATTGATCCTTATACTTTAATATTATTATTAATGAGTATTATAAGATACATACTTTGATGTATTGACAAAAACCGTGATGACATATGTTCACAGTGAGGTAGGATATGTTGGGTGTTTCACGAGTAATATTGCATTAATTAATAATTTGAGAAAGTATTTTTCCATTTTGTTCGTTAATATAATTTAATATCTCAGTCCCTTTTATGGAAATGATATATCCTAAATAAATCCATGAACATGGTGTTTTATAGGCAAGTTCGATTTCTGAAAATTCAAAGAATGATACATCCAGCACATAGGTTGATGGCACCAGCATACAACCTTCTTGATTAGAGATGTCATGATAAAGGGATTATATTACACAGTAAGCATCTGTATAAGGTATTATATAATTTCAAAATTAACTTATATCTCCATATGTGTCTTTTCATGTTACTAGATGCTAAACTTGAACTTTAGGCTGCTTCACCCAATGCCACTGAGAAAGAGGCCTAAAGGGTCACACACTTAGTGTATCTAGAATCTCATTTAAATAATATATTATTATTTATTATTTAAAAATCTGAATAAATGTTATTCCTATTCATATTTTAATGATTATTCATATTTTATTGATCATGTATATTTTTTCACCGGTTATTTGAGAGAATATTATGTGAGTGGAATATTTAATAAATGTTTATTTGTTATTTAGTGAATATAATATTTATTTATTTATTGAAGAATAATGAAGTGGTATTTATTTATTAAATAAATAGTCATTATTCAAGGCTTGGTAAATATTATGGAGGAAGGGAGGACCGAGTTTAACAGTCTGATGAGAAATAATATATATTGAATATTATTTTAAGAATTAATATTTAATTTTAATTCGCAAGTTTAGAGCATGTCAATAAATAATATTATTATTATTATTATAGACATGGGGTTCTATGAAGATTAAATAAATAATAAAGAGAACTTGTGAAATTATTTATTTCTAACCCTAGTGGTATATAAAGCCGATTATATTATTTTTCTAATAGATCCAATTTATTTATTTGGTTGTGTGCAACAAAATCTATAGAATCCTCTTGAAAATCTAGAGAGCTCCCTTCTCCAAGAATGATCCCAAGAACGGAGAGTGATATTTCTCCACCTTCCAATCTTGATTCAATAGATATCAATGAGAATCCTTTATAATCAATTCTTAAGGTGATCAAAGGCGAAAAATGAAAATGATAGGATCTACCATACTAGCACCCATATATTCCTATGACGAAGTTAGAATATTTGTGGGACACATGTGGATCATCACTAGAGGGAATATAATCTTGATTTATAAAATTTAATGATGGTATGATGTAGATATATTTCAGATCCATCAATGAATAAATAATTTCTCACAATGTAATTCTTTATTTCTTAAATTAATTATAAATAATATGTGATGATCTTACGATTTGGTTCATACGTTTTATCCATTATCTGTATTCTTTGATTTAGTTTCTTTGATAATGGCATTTATCGTTGTGTAAATCTTGGATTGTTCATTGATCCTGACAAAAAGAAAAGTTGGACATGACCTGTCACAAGCTTTTGCTACACCCGGAACCTTCAAGTTGTATCAGAGTGGGTCGCATAATTATTTATAGTTATTTAAAGATCATTGATTGATTTACACATTTGTAATTTAGTTTTCAATTCAAGTTTAATTATTATTAAATATGAATTGTGATATCTTCTTCTTCTTCTTCATTTCTCATAAATATAATCAAATAGATTAATTGTATGAATGAAAAAATTTTGAAGATATCATCTAGAGGTTCTGGGGAAACTAGTCGGATAACACAAGAGTACACATTGTGTACCTGGAGGTACATTCCATGTACTAGTGTTCAATGCACAATAATTAATTCAGGATTAATTTAAGGCATTTAATTTATTACATGTCATGAATTTAATCATACATTGTGTGTTGAATGAGCATGTATGGTGCACGGTCATCCGGAGTACATGCTATGTAACTTCCATACATGGGGTGTAGTCCTTAGTCACATATGGGTTGTGTATCTTCTTACACAGACTACCAAACTGGTGACTATATAACTTGGGGACTACACACCATGTTTCCCATGTACACATTGTTAACTCCAATAATTTTTGTGTCATTGTTACATGTTGAGTCCCTAGACATGTGCATTAGATAGATGTTGAGAATAATACATTCCATGTAGATAGATTGTACACACCATGTACTTATACCAAATTACACAAAATTAAAAATTAATTTATTATACCGTGTAAGCCTTATCAACAAGTGCTTTTGTGTGGTCATTAAGTTGATAAGACATGCCATGTGATAGGTTTTTTATATATAAAAATGCCTATTTAATTTCTGTATAATGTTTGGATCTACATATCATGTATAAGTCGTATTACAGTTATTAATCTATGAATTGAATCATTATAGGTTGTTTTAAATAAAAATAATCATGTAAACTATGTGATCATTAAGTTTATAGTACACGTCATGATATGATGTGATAAGTCATGTATGTCACATGTCTCAAGAGTAAAGAGTATATGAGTATAATACATGTTGGGTAGTTCAGACGGGTACTCACTATGTTGCCTCCAAGGTATATTTTTGTACACAATTAATTTTAAATAAATTTATTTAACTTTTTTAAAATTATGATGGATGAGAATATCAAGGAAATTCAAATGGGAATTAAGATAAAATAATTGATTAATTAAAAAAGATAATTAATTGATTCGAGTGTGATTTATCTTAAACAAGAATTATTATAATTGAGTTCTAATTTTATAAAATTTGTAATTCGTTGCATGTATATGGTTGATATGGAGCTTAGACCAGACCTTTGTAAGGGCATACATGCCTGTGGTTTCTTTTGTGAAAACCCCTTATCCTCGCTTTCATGTGAGTAAAATCATATGTAATGGATGGAGTTCACAAGCTAGTTGAGGTGGTTCAAGTTTGGAGATGAGGAGAAACTAATCCAATAGAGATACATAGGTGGCTAGATGGAAAGTTTCAATACGAACCTTAATTGATTCAAGGTATTTTCCCCCTAGGTCGATAGTTAATTTATCATCTTCTAGATAAACTAACCATTGGTAAAATCTCATGATCATAACACTTTATTGTTTTATTTTTGTAAAGTTTCATGGTTATTTCATTATGGATTTTTTTTCATGATCATATGAATTAATAAATTAAAAAGCATGCAAGACAAAACTAAAATAAATTGTCTTACGTGTAAATATTATCTAAGATATGGTCAATCACATAAATAAGTCTAATTAATATTAACAATCATGTAATAAAGATAATAATTGGAAATTTATGCATAAAGATAAACTCCCTTAATTTATATATATTAAGTTGGTATTGTCTTCCACTACATCAGTTAAAATCAAACCATAGTTCAAAGTGATTAACCATCCAAAGTTGGGGTGCTTCCAATGATCAGGGAATTATAGCTTGAATTTTTGAATTGACTTAACTCAGTTCACATCAAGGTTTGACTTCCAAAGTAGGACTTGGTGTAACTGAGAGGCAAGGGTTGAGGAAATCCAATTTAAGTATTCCAGGATTAGGGAGTCCTCTCAATAGATCAAGGAACAGTGAGTTAATACAGATGGAATTTGGAATACCTACCTAAAACCACCAAATTTTTTGACCAGCCAAATTTGGGATGATGATAAGGGTAATATGGATCCTTGCCTATAGAATTTACAATAAACAGGATATTTTGAAGCTAGTGTTGATGGCTATTGGCTTTTGATAAAATAATATGAGATTAATAAATATAATATTTATTTATTTATATAAATTTTATGAGATAAAGTAATAAAATTCTACTCATCTTATTTATAGAAACAACAATAAAATGAATTCAAAAATATCAATGTGATCCATACTTTATAAGTACTTCCTTCTCACCAGCACAAATTTCTAAGAATGAGAAAGGTGTTTACGCATTGTCCTACACCATGAAAGGAAATTGTATGTGCAGGAAGAACCTATTCCTAATGTGCCTGGTAATAAGACTATTGAGGAAGAGTTATATCTCTATGAGAAACATTTGAATGATGCTATAAATATTCATTATTTTATGTTATCATCCATGACCAATGATATTTTTAAGCAACATGAAGACATGGATGTGTATAGAATGACGTCTCACCTTCAGGATATTTGTTAAGAGAAGGAGAGATAAGAGAGATACAATATCTCCAATGCTTTGTTTTGAACTAATCTTAGAGATTATATGCTAGATGGTCCTCATGTAGTCAATTTTATTGGTTATATTGAACACTTAGACATCTTAGGGATTAAATTCCTGTATGAGTTTCACATAGATCTCATACTTTACTCACTACACAAGACCTTCTCTGATTTTATTGTTAATTATAACATGATCAATAATAAAGAGAGTATTTAAAAACTTATTACTTTTATTTTCAAAGTGGATAAGGACATGGGGTATGAAAAACTTGTGGTCCTTATGGTGAATAATAAAATAACAAGAATAAGGGACCCAAGACTCATAACAAGTCTAAAGCTCCTGAGCACAATCCTTCTAAGAAGAGGAAGATACAAACCAGAGTAAGGAAAAGGAGGTAGTATGTTTTTCATGTGTCAAGAAAGGCCACTAGAAGAGGAACAACACCTAGAAGAATGGGGAATATAAAGGTTCATTTGTTATTGAATTTAATCTTTAAATATCTACACATTAGGTATTGGATAAATCTTTTAGTGCTCACATCTATATCCAAATGTAGAAATCAAGTAGATTCTAAAAGATTGCTATAGGAGAGGTGAATTTGAGAGCTTCCAATGGTGTGACATTGGATTCTATAACCATTGGTGACTACCACCTTTAATTTACAATATAAAAGATATTTATTTTAATGGATTCTTATTATGTACCAACTATTACCAATAACATAATTTTTGAGTCATGCATAGATGCAGATGGTTTTATTTTCAAGTTTGGAAATAAAAGTAGTTTCTTTTATAAAGAAAACACATATTATGGTATGATGCATTTAAATAAATGTATTTATGTATTAAATTATGAAAACCATGTATTGGAAGTAGATAACGAATCATGTTCACATGACTCATATAAAACCCAGCTATGGAATCACCATATCGGTCATGTAAATGAGAAGTAGTTGACAAAGCTCTGTCAAGATGGTTATTTAGACTATTGTGAACTAAAACCACTTGAAATATGTCATGCTTGTTTATAATTCAAAATGACCAAACTACCATTTAGTGGACATAGTGAAAGGGCCCCAAAGCTTTTAGGATTCGTACGCACTGATGTGTATGGACCATTTCTAGTAGAATATAGAGGTGGGTATTTTTACTTCATAACTTTTACTGGTGACTTAAGTAGATATTGATATTTCTACTTGAGGAGGTATAATTTTTATTCCTTTGAGAAATTTAAAGAATTCAATAATGAAGTAGTATAAATAAGATTCGATCGGATCGAGGTGGTAAATATCTTAACCAAGAATTTATCAAATTTTTATAGGAGTTTGGTATTTTATCTCAACTCAATCCACCTTACACACCACAGTGGAATGGTGTTAGTGAAAGGAGGATTTGTACCTTGTTAGACATGGTAAGTTCGATGATGAGTCATGCGGATCTTTCATTATCCTCTTGGGGATATGAATTACAAACAGCAGCATATACATTAAGCTAAGTACTAACTAAAGTGGAAAATGGAATTCCCTTCGAGTTATGGAGTACAAAGAAACATGTTTTGTTGTATACACGTGTATGGGGTTGCGAGGAATTTGTTAGGGCCTTTTCAGTCAACAAACTAGAACCCAGAGGCAGAAAGTATATCTTTATAGGGTATCCTAAGGAAACAAAGGGATACTACCTATAAAACTACTCAGATAAGAAATAGATTATTTCCAAACAATCCATATTTCATGATAGGGAGCACATCCTAAAAAATTATAGTGGGAGAAAGATTGAATTTGATGAAGTTGATGCTCAAAATACACAAGAGTTAGTATAGGAACAGATTTCACAGGTCTCCGTGGAAGAAGTAGTTCACTAAACACAAGTACTATATAAGAGTACTAGAGAGGTAAGAGAAATAAAAAGATATGGTTTTATAGTCACCAAATATGGTGACTTGTTATTGGTTGACAAGAGGTAGTAGAGAGCTCAAAAGCTGTAAGATGGAAAGAAGCCATGAATTCTAAAATGGATTCCATGTATCATAACCAAGTTTGGGTTCTATTCAATGCACCAATTTATTTAAATCCCATAGGATGAAAATGGGTATTCAATAGAAAACTATGCATGGAAGGTAGGGTAAATACCAATAAAGAAAGGATAGTGGCTAAAGGTTTTAAGAAGCATCAAGGAATTGACTACAATGAAACCTCTTCACCAGTTTATATGTTTAAATCCATCAAAATTCTACTTGTTGTAGCATATTATCATGACTATGAAATTTGGAAGATGGATGTAAAAATAGATTTCCTTAATGGGAACCTTTAAGAAGATTTCTACATGACATGATGAGAAGGGTTTGTGATTCTAGGTAATTCTAGAAAGATTTTCAAGTTATGGAGATCTACTTATAGATTGAAGAGAGCATCTAGGTCATGGAACATTTGATTCAATGAAGCTATAAAATAATTTGGTTTCATTAAGAATGAATGTGATCCATGTGTTTACAAGAGATTTAGTGGGAATGTGGTCATTATCCTAGTATTATATGTTGATGACACATTAATTTTGGAAATGACATACAAGTATTATAGTCTGTTAAGGACTGGTTAAACAAATGTTTCTCCATGAAGGACTTAGGTGAAACAACCTGTATTCTAGGGATAAATATTATTAGTGATAGATCCATGAGTTTTATTGGATTAATTCAAAGTACATACATTGAAAAGATACTAAAAATATTTATTATAGAACAATCCAAAAGGGGATTGGTTCTAGTGTCACATGGTATACATCTTTCTACAAAAATGTTTCCTCAAACACAACCAGATAAAGAGAGAATGAGTAAGATCCCATATGCTTTAGTGATAGGATTAATCATGTGTTTTATATTATATACTAAACTTGATGTTGTGTATGAAATGAGAATGATAGGTGGATATAAAGATGATCCAGGAGAAAAGAATTGTTCTATTGTTATGGTTATCCTCAAGTGTATGAGAAGAACTAAGGATACTTCCAATGTATGGAGGAGACAAGGAGTTGGTCATCAGGGGTTATACTGATGCTAGTTTTCAAATAGATCAGAATGATCTGAAGTCATGGTCAAGATATGTTTTTTGTATCAATAGAGGAGTTGTGAGCTGGAAGAGTTCAAAGAAGCCAATTGATGTTGATTCTACAGTAGAGTCCGAGTATATAGATATTTATGATGTATCCAAGGAATCCGTTTGGATACGAAACTTTATGTTGGATCTTGATGTGGTACCTAGCAGTAAATACTCTATAATATTGTATTTAGATAATACTATAGCAGTGGATCTTTCCAAAGAGACAGGGTAAAACCAATGAATAAAGAACATACTCTGAAAGTATCACCTATTGAGGGATTTTTATAAAAGGGATGAAGTTTTAGTAATAAGAGTTCCCACAAAATAAAACATGTTAGGCCCCTTGACTAAAGTACTATCTTAGCATAGGCATGGTTATGATGTGAGATCTATCATACTGAATGTTGTTAGTAGTTGGCTCTAGTGAAAGCGGCAGACTATTGGAGTTGGTGCCCTAGAATCAACTTTTGTGTTCCTTATGATATCATGTATCCATAGTTTTGAATATTAATATACTTCTTATCACATCATGATTATTATTCTATGTAATATAGTATGTGATAGTGTTCTAAGAGAAGCTATCACACTGAAAGGTCATAGCAGTTTTTCACTATGATGAGAACTCATAAGTGCCATGATAGTATTCTTAAATATATATATGTGTGTGTGTGTTTTATATACAAATTAAATCATTTAATGGAAACAAATGATATAGGGTATTAGGGGTGGAGACTCATAGGGATTTGAGACACCTTATCATGGTGTACATCCTTGGTAATATTCAATGTAGAATATTATGAGAATGAGACCTGCCGGTAAGAAATACACATTTATATGTGTCATTGGATGTTCATATTTGTGGATGTTTTTATTGATCCTTAGACTTCAATATTGTTATTAATGAGTATTATAAGTCATGTACTTTTATGTATTGATGAAAACCATGATGACGTATGTTTGTGGTGAGGTAGGATACATTGGGTGCATCTCGAGTAATATTGCATTAATAAAAAATGTGAAAAATAATTTTACCCTTCGGTTATTTAACGGTAGTTGATATCTCATGCTCTTTGATGGAAATGATATTGCCTAAATAAATCTATGGTAATGGTGTTCTATAGGCAAGTTTGATTTTTGGAAAGTCAAAGAAATAGACATTGATCACATAGGTTGACGACACCAGCATGCAACCTACTTGATTAGTGATATTATGATAAAAGGATTCTATTACACAGTAAGTGTTTGTATGAGGTATTATATCATTGCAACATTAACTTATTTCAATATGGGTGTCTTGGAATGTTTCTTGATGTTAACCTTGGACTTTAGGTTGCTTCACCCAGTGCCACTAAGAAAGAGGCCTAGAGGGTCACACACTAAATGTATCGAGAATCTCAATTAAATAATAAACTACTATTTATTATTTAAGTTAAATATATATTATTCTTTTAAGTGGTTTAATGATTATTTATATTTTCTTGATCGTGTATATTTATCCACTATTTATTTGAGAGAATATTATGTGAGCGGAATATTTAATATTTTTTTTCTATTTAGTGAATATAATATTTATTTATTTATTGGAAAATAATGCAGTGATGTTTAATTATTAAATAAATAGTTATTATTCAAGGGTGATTCAGGTGGACACTAACAGTAAGTAATGTGCATAGATAAACAAGTAGTGTCGTATTGTAACAAGAGGTTTCAATGAAGGGAAGATAAACTTGGAGGATCACATTCAAACTTGGGATAAGATGGTTGGTCGTTTTGAAGAAATCATCAAGGAGGATCTAGAGAAAAAGATAACTGATCTTCATTGGAAATTATTTCATGAGAATGTTTCCAATAGTCTTAATCTTGTTTTTAATGAGCTTGTGATATCTTATAGTATCTAATGTTTTTGCTTGAACCTTGTGGTTTCTCACTTTTTCCTCAAAAGTGTTTTTGAAATAAAAAATTTAAATTTCAGTCATTATTCAAGACCTGATAAATATTATCAGGAATAACAGACTGAGTTTAATGGTATGATGAGAAATAATATATATTGAATAAATAATATTTAATTTTAATTTGCAAGTTTATAGTACAAGTCAATAAATATTATTATTATTATTATTATAAACATGGGGTTCTGTGGGGACTAAATAAATAATAATAAACACTTTGGAATTATTTATTTATAACCTTAGCAGCATATAAACTCAATTATATTATTTTTCCAATAGATCCAATTCGTTTCTTTGGTTGTTCATAGTGAAATCCATAGAATCCTCTTGAATCCCTATAGAGCTACCTTCTCCAAGAATGATCCCAAGAATGGAGAGCGATATTCCTCCACCTTCCACTCTCAAGTTAAGAGAGACCAAGGAGAATCCTTTGGAAGAGATTCTTTAGGCGATCAAAGAAAAACACTGCAAATGATAGGATCTATCTTGCTAGCACCTGGAGATTCCTATGACAATGTTCGGAGATTTTTGGAACTTATGTGGATCATCTCAAAAGTGAATCTAATCTTTATTCCTACTATGAAATTATGGTACGATGTAGATCTGTTAACAGATCCATCAATGAATAAAGAATTTCTCACAAGGTAATTATTTGTTGTTTAAATTAATTATAAATAATAGTTATGATCATGCGCTTTGGTTCAAGCATTTTATACATTGTCTATATTATCTGACTCAATTATGTTGATCATGATGTTTATCATTGTGTACATCTTGGATTAGTCAATGATCATGTCAAAACCAAAGTTGGGCACAACCCATCACAAGCTTTCACTGCACCCATAACCTTTATGATGCCCTAAAATCAACTTTTTTGTACTTTATGATTACCTATATTCATAGTTTTGAATATTAATAAAATAATTATCACATAAAATTGTTCTTCTATGTAACTTTGTCTATGATAATGTCCTAAGAATAGTTGTCGCACTAAAAGGTCAATGCAATTCCCTATTATGATGAGAACCTAGAATTTTCACAACAATATTCTTAAATATATGTTCTATAGTCGGATGAAATCGTTTGAGATACACAAATGATACAGGTTATCAGGTGTGGAGACTCATATAACTTTAAGGAACAATTTCATGGTGAATTCCCTTGGTAATTGTTAGTGTAAGAGATTATGAGAATGAGACCCAACAATAAAAAATCAACATTTATTTGTGTCATTGGATGTTCCTATCTATGGATGTGTGTATTGATCCTTGGACATTAAAATTATTATTAATGGATGTTATGTGTTATGTACTTTGATGTATTGATGAAAACTGTGACGACATATGTTCGCAGCGATGTAGGATGTGTTGGATGCATCATGAGTAATATTTCATTGATGAATAATGTGAGAAATGATTTTTCCCTTATGCTATTTAATATAAGTTGATATCTAAGGTAGTTTTATAGAAATGATATAGAATAAATAAATCCATGGTCATGGTGTTCTATGGGAAAGTTCATTCTCTAAAAATTCAAAGAAAGAGACAACGAGCACATAATTTGATGGCACTGACAGGCAACCTGCTTGATTAGATATATCATGGTAGATGAGTTATATTACACAATAAGTGTCTGTATGAGGTTTTATGTCATTGAGACAGTAACTTTTTTCTCTATGGGTGTCATGGTGTGTTGTTATATCTATTATCACTAAGAAAGAATCCCAGAGGGTCACATAATAAATGTATCCATAACTTTAGTTAAATAATAATCTTATTTATTATTTATCAAGATTAATAAATATTATTCTCATATGTGGTTCAATAATTATTCATGTTTACTTGATGTCACATATTATGTCACTAGTTATTCGAGAAAATATTTTGTGAGTGGAATATTTAATAAATATTTATTTTTTATTTGGTGAATATAATATTTATTTATTTATTAGTGAATAATGCAGTGAAATTTATTTATTAAATAAATATCCATTATTCAAGGTCTAATAAATATTATAGAGGAATGGAGAACCAAATTTAATAGTCCGATGAGAAAATATATATATTAAATGTTATTTTAATAAAATGCTATTTAATTTAATTCGTAAGTTTTGCACATGTCAAGAAATAATAATATTATTATTATTATAAACATGAGGTTCTACGACAATTCAGAAAAATAGTAGGGGATCATGTGAAATTTTTATTTTCTAACTCCATCAATATATAACCCAAATTATATTATTTCTTAAATCAATTTTCATTTCATTTTTTGTGCACAATGACATTCAAAGATAATTCTCTCGACGTCCTAAAGTGACTTATCTCCAAGAACGCTCTCAAGAAGAGAGAACGATCATCCTCCACCACCACTCCCAAATCTAGAGAGATCGAATAGAACTCTTCTTTGAACAGATTCTCGAGACGATCAAAGATGAACAATGCAAGCATTAAGATTAACCGTGCTAGCTCCTGGAGATTACTTCGACGACATTAAAAAGTTTGTGGACCACATATGGATCACCGTTGGAGGGAATATACTCTTGATTCCAACAACACAACAATGGTACGACGCTGAGATATTGTCATATTCATCAACGAAGAAAGAATTCATCGTAGGATAATTATTTAATTGTTTAAATTAATTATAAATAATATATGATGATTCCGCATTTTGGTTGCAATGTTCAATCGTCAATTAATCTTTGATTTAATTTTATTGGTCACAAAGTTTATCATCAATATAAATCTTGAATCAGTCATCTATTACGAAAAAAACCGAGTTGGGCATTCCTCATCTAGCACTTCTACTACGCCTAAACCTTCACCTTCAAGTATAACTCAAAGTGCATGTTTTTATTTAAAATTGACATTGTAGTTTAAAACATGTGTCACATACTCAAAATCGAGTAAATGATTTTGTATTATCTTGATACTTTAGTACAATGATTCATTAGTCATTTTTAATGTGTATGAATCAACCGCACATTAATATGAAACATGTTGTGATCAGTATGACTCAAAGTGTGTGTTTTTATTTAAAATTGACATTTTAGTTCAAATAACATGTCATACTCAAAACTGAGAAAACATATTCAGATTGTTTTGATGATTCATGACAACAATTCATAAGTCATTTATGATGTGTATAAATTAGTCGTATCTCAATCTAATGCACGGTGTAACTATTATGACTCAAAATGTGTGATTTCAATTTAAAAATGACATTTTAGTTAAAAATATGTATCACTCACTGAAACTCAGGCAAACACGCTCGAATTTTCTTGATATTTTAAGACAACAATTCATAAATCATTTCTGACATGTATAAATCATTTGCACATCGATTTGATATAAGGTGTGACCGATATGACTTAAAGTGTGTGTTTTTAGTTTAAAAATGACATTTTAGTTAAAAACGTGTCACCCACTGAAAACCTACACTACCACAAAAATAGATTTTCACAATGCCACCCATTAACAGCGCTAAAAAAATGCTAATAAAGGTTCCCCCTTTATCAGTGCTTTTTTACTAGCACTGATAAAAGGTATATTTCTAACAAAATTATATTTCATTAAAAATAATATATTAATATATAAATATATTCATATTGATATAGATATAATATAAATTTTTTAAATATGTTTTAGATAAGTATAAATAGACATTTACACTTAACATCTAAGATATTTAGTGAAATGTCTTATAAAATAATTAAAAAAAATTAATTAATGTTTTGCAAATTATTATCAAGTAATATTCATTTAATAACAATTTGAAGAGACAAAAAATAAAAAAAATAAAAGATCTAAAATAAGTTGAAAACATAACTCAAATTTCAAATGACCATAACTTTTAATCCAGATGTCCGTTTAAGCTCTACCACAAATCAAATCAAAGTTTATGACGATCTCTGCGCCTCTAGTGGCATAGATAAACCTCTATCACTTTTTTTGAGCAACAAAAAGGCCCTAAATTCATCCAAAACTGAGTTTTTAGTTTGGATACCCAAATTTTTTAACATTTGATGGAATTGGTCTCATTTAATGGGTTCTGTTTTCCCTTTATCAATGGAGAATAAATTTATTCCCATAGATTACATTAATATTGATATTATGGCTTTGAAATTTTATCATTTTTCACAATGTACTGTTATTTATAATCAAATATATAAAAATATATACATATTTTTTATATATTCACAGATAAAAATTTAATTTTATAAATAATTAATTAAAAATATTTACATATAAAATATATTTCTCAATATACAAGTCTTATATAAATAAAAACTAATATCCATTTTATTTAAAATACAAATATATGAGTATTTATATACCTATATAATGTGGTGTAATTTCAGAAAAACAGTGTGCCCAGTATGACTTGAAGTATATGTTTTCAGCTAAAAATTGAACTTTTATTAATGCATTGTTTCATATTTATGTTTAATTTATTTTTTTATAGTATTACTTATATATGAATTTTTTTTATACATATACATTTTTGCGCTCGAGTTGAAGTGGTTTGTTCAGTAATTGGTAGCATAATCATGATCTTTTAAGAGGGAGTCAATGTTCAAAGTCAATGAAACATTAATGTTTTTAAATTTGTTAATATTTGTGATAAATTGTATGTAATAATGCAATTATACATACCAATGTTTTAATTGTTTGTAATCATTGTATAGTATTTTTTTATGTTGTAATGTGATGTAAATTTAAATGAAATTAAATTTGATATTTGATAGGGTCGGCCAAGGGGAATGCCCAAAGAGCCCCTAGGCTAGGGCAACACCATGGTGAGGGTCAACTCGATGACCCCAATCCCCCCACACCTTCTGATATGATTCTATTCCCCCACCCCCACACTTTCTCTCACTACACCACCACTGCCCCTCACCCCTACACTCTCTCCCACTGCACCCCCCCCCCCTGCATTCTCTCTCTCTGCACCGCCACTTCCCTCCTCTCCTCCCCGCTCATCGACCTTGCTACTTCATCGATCCTCGACTACTGGAGGCCTTCCTTCAGCCGTCTCATGCCTTCCCTCCTCAATTCCCTACCTGATTCTTGATTGAGCCTCCTTTGTCTGTGCAGTGTGTCGGTGGTGCGTGCCCTTCTTTTTCGAGAGACCCCCTCCCATCTATTATCCGCAAGCCTTGGTAGGTGGGTTTTTTTGTAACCATTTTTTTAATTAGAATTTCTATTTTTTTAGTAATAGTTTTATAAGGACCCAACCTTAAACATTACATGATCTTAAATTAAATGAATAATTCACATTGAGGATCCTTTCAGGTTTAGAGTTTTAGAGAATTATGACATAACTATTACATTACATCTCAAAAATTAAAAAGTAGACACTTATACTCAGTTTCCATTTTTTTCAAAAAATAAAAACTCTTGAAAAAAATTAGTCAGGTCTAGTTCCATATTTTAGACAAAAAGACTTTTCCTTGATCCCATCTTTGACCCTATTCATATTTAAGTCCTATGAAAAACATTTAAAAAATTAGGATGAGAATAAAAAGCTCAGTAAGGGTTATAAAACAAATAAAGTAAACATTATTCCATCAAAACATAAGTTTTTTATCATACCACATGAAATCATAAGATTTATGAATAACACATAGTAATCACGAAACATAAAGGTAACTTATGGAATCCATATCATACGTACATTGTAGTTATCACAACTACATAGGGAGTTACATTGAAATACCCATCACAGTATATTCCCTAAATCTATTAGGAGAAATATTCATGTTTACCTCCGTCACGTTACCCAATGCATTGGAGATCTATCTCAGGCTCACCCGCCCCAGGTTTATCACGGAACCACCCGTATACGTAAACAATGCCCAATAACCATAACTTATTAAAAATACATAAAACATACATAAAGTAAAGATAAAATTTCCACATTACAATCACAATATATTATTTCAAGATACTGACATAATCAATGCTTTATCAAACCATTTTAAAAACCATTTAAAACATTTAATAAAGATATTTTTGAATCAAAGTGTCCTCATACCACTTTGAAGATTTTAAAGGAATTAACATTTTAAAAATTAATGTCCATATAAATAAATCATAAAAACCATTTGAAAACATGGACATTAATGATAAATATTTAGAATAATAAATCTTTAAAACATTTAAAATGATATTTTAGTTAAAGAGCTTTTAACAAATGAGAGATGCCTGAAAACAAAATAATTGAGGAATAACATTAATAAAAACTTTATAATATCATGAGAATAAAGGTATTCATGATATAATATGCCAAAGGACAGTATATACACCATATAAAATTGAATTGGTGCATAAAAAAATGGAAGTATCAATGGAATGTAATTTGAGATGAAATCCCATTTAAAGACGGTATCCTTAGATTAAGGATAAATCAATGACATAATTATGTGCGAAAAATATAAATACACCCAATATAAGTGGATATTAAGTGTAAAAAAATCAGAGGTTATTCAAACATATTCATAGAATGACATAATAAATAAGTAGAAGTTTAACCCAAAGAATTGAAATTGGGTGAAGAAGTTCCCTTATAGAAATTCGACAGCCTAACAACGTCACTTTAAAATTCAAAAAATGAGTTGATGAGAGAGAAAAGGGTATCTAATCACTTGAACATAAAATTTACAGCAATAAGGATATAGAATAACATATCCCAATATAAGAATATGTAAATTAAAAGACATAACAAAAATAAGTCTTTTAAAAATAGGAGGGTGAAAGGTTCCCTTATCGATTGGGTAACATATGAAAGATACACCACATGAAAGAAGGATCATTCAATGAAGATGTAAATATCCATAAATTAAAGTATATTACACAATGAATACAATCATGGGTAGTACATACACTATACAAAAGGAAATAGTGGAAAACAAAGCATGAATCTCACGGGAATAAAAAGTGAGATGAAAACCCCTTACCAATTTGTAATCAATCGAGTCATATGAAAAAAAGTTAATAACCACCAAATAAATCACAGAATACCATGAATATAAAGAGAATCATGATAATATATATCAAATGGTAGTACAAAATGCACCACATGCAAGAAATAAGTGGCGAACAATGGAAATCTCACAGAATTAAAATTGAGATAAGAAACCCCTTACCTCAAGTCCGACTTGTCTTGTATGTTCCTTGTTCTTCCACTACTAGAAATGGAGGATATACCAACAGATTTTTTCCAAAGGTTTATGAAAACCATTGTAATAGGTATGTTGATAGGTCTTTACCCAATGGTTTCAATAAACTATTGGAATAGAGAAGTTTAGATGAGTTTTAACTAACAGTTCTACAGAACCGTTGGGATATGTGAGACTTTACCCAATGGTTTCACAAAACCGTTGGAAAAAATAAGTTTTAGGAGTCCTTTTCCAACGGTTTTAAAACCCCATTAAGAAAGTTTTCCCCTAAAATTGTCATCATCCCCAATCCCCCATCCGCCCGATTACAGACCAAAATCCCGAGACACGGAGCTCTCTCGCTCGGAAAATTCTTCCACCCTTCAATCAGATAGTTGTTTTGTTCTGCACTTCAAATTTGTAAGTGGTACCTTATGTTAAATTTTTTTCCATCTATTTTTTTTTGTTTTATGTTTTAATTTGGCCTAAACCAGAGGTCTGTGCGCTATGGTTTACCCAAGAATTGTAATTTGATTTGTTTTCTATTTTTGTTCTACACTTCAACTGTCATTCTTTTGTGAGTCATATTTTGTGAGTAAACTTTATTTGAAGTATTTATAGCCACTGCTTTTTAGATTTAATGAACCATGTGAAGGGATTGGGACCGGTTAGATTGGTGGTGTAGGTAGAGGTGAGGTGGGGGGGTTGTGCAGGTGGGTTGGGTTGTGTAGGGTGGGGGGTTTTGGGGGGAGGGGGGGGCTATGTAGGGGGGAGTATGCTGGGGTGAGGTGGGTGTGGGGGCTATACAGGTGGGGGTGGGGTGGGGTAGGGGGGTTGTGCTGATGGGGGTGGGCTTTGTTGATGGGGGTGGGGGAGGGGGGCTATGCAAGTGGGTGGGGTGCAGGTGGGGGGTGCAGTGGGTGGGGGGGAGGGGGTGTGCAGGTGGGGGGATGTGCAGTGGGTGAATGGGGATGTGCAGGTGGGGGTGTGTAGTGGGGGGATCTTGTTGGGAATGACGAGGGGGGGTTATACATGTGGGGGTGGGGATGGGTTGTGCAGGTGGGGGGTGGGGTGGGGGAGGGGGCAGTGCAAGTGGGGGGTGTAGGTGGGTGGGGGGTTGTGCAAGTGGGTGGGGGGAGGGGGAGTGTGCAAGTGGGTGGGTGGGTGGGGAAATGTAAAACCAGATTATTTGAAAATTATTCACTTGAAATGTAAAACTAGATTATTTGAAAATTGAAAGCAAATAATTTGGTTATTTTGGTTTTGTAA